>JACCGJ010007848.1:0-76295 GCA_013407085.1 Atriophallophorus winterbourni
ATCACTACTACTACTACTACCACTATAAAAAGACTGTTGAAAAGCGAGTCCATAAATATCTATATATATAAATCATAGAGCCTAATTTTATTTATGCACTCGCTTTTCAACAGTCTTTTTATAGTGGTAGTAGTAGTAGTATTAGTAGCGATAAGTGATTAGGTTCTACCTATTTTATTAACAGTTTATTTCATGGGTTAAATGTGTGAAAATCATGAATAAATATGGTAAATAGCATAGCCCAACAGTCTTAAAACTGTGAAACCCAGGCTTGATTTTATGTTGGGATACCGTAATTGAAAGATAAATCAAAAATCGAACATTGCACGAACACTAATCAAAAGTGGCTTCAAATTCGAACATTGATTAACACATTCCACTGTCACAAGGCTCACTACACCCAAAATTTCTGTCTCCACCTGATGACGGCAAACAACCAGATACGGGTTGTGGTGTGTAAGTGCGAAATATTGAAGCAACAAATTATTTTGATCAAACATTTTTGTACTTATCGCTTAATAAACTTTTATTTTCTAGAGAACTGCAATTATGTGATGGAACTCGGACGCAATTTCGGCTTTAGCCTCGTTGGTGTCGCCGGTAATGACATACATGAAGGCAAACCAATGATGACTCTGGCTCTCTTGTGGCAATTAATGAGAGCGTACACGTTTTCTGTACTGGTCAAACTGAAAGAGGTCAAAGATTGTGAAAACCTAAAAGAACTTCGACCACAAACGGAGCATCCCATCGATGAATCTGAAATTATTGCTTGGGCGAACAACAAGTTACAGGAAAGTGGCAAACCCTCACGATTGGTGACCAAACTTGGTTTCTCTGACCCGAAATTGACAACAGGGTTGCTATTGATTGACCTGATCGATGCCATTCGACCGGGCTCGGTGGATTACAACGTCGTTATGACGGGTGTCATAATGCAGGTATGCGAAGGAACGTTTTCAGTTCCTGATTTCGCTGAAACTAAGTAGAGGTCTCAGTAAGATCGAGCTCACAAAGAGGATTTTAATGCTTGAAATTGAAAAGATTTAATTTTTTCGGGAAAATCAATTGCTCCGCGAAAAACATCGAACTGTAATTTGAATAAACAGAAGCACTTCTTGAATGCATCGGTTAAAATTCCTAAGTGGTCGCCATTCCGATACAAAGGGAGTGTTTATGTGTTATAAGATTCTGGAAATCGAAGTTTTCATAATTTCGGTAAAGCTTTACATGTACATCGAAACAGATTGTGGAAATTAATGCGTAAAAATTGTGTAAATCCTAAGAATGCAATCTAAGCGTGACTGTAGTAATGCTAATGCATCTCAGGGAGATTAGTTGTGAGATATTCAACTGAAGCTGGAATTACTGCTCAATTGATGAATTGGATTGATGATGATCCCATAAACTACTATGTTTCGAAACCTTTTATTTGAACCTCATTAAGTATGACTGATCATGTCTACCCTGATATCAAAGCTGGCGCTTGGTCTGACAGTAGATAATTATTTTAGAAAAGAAATCTTCTGTCCAGGCGCAAAGACATAGCAAAAGAAGACATTTATTATTGGGAAAAATTAATTATTTTTTGAAGGTTTTCAATATTTTCAACGAAAATTCGTAAGATCATTTCTATAGCAGGTCAGTAAATCCGATGCGCTTTTGCAACTAAGCATCAGACATGACATCTTTTGCGCTAGTTGGGATTAAAACGTTCGCTCTGATAGCTACGGTAGCCCTCTTTCTCTCAGTTTGATGAGGTTCTCTTCAGAACAAGTTAAGATTTCATGGTTTATAATTGCTCTACCGGTGAGCAGCAATCCATCCTTCTAACTTACAAATATGAACATATATTAATCCCTTAATTGTGACATTTTTAGCCTAAAACCAAACAATAAGGATTAGTTCTGGCGTACTATTTTCACGCTGACAAAATATTATAAAATATACTGTGAGCGGTTCACAGGAGAGCATGTAGAGCGTACTTATTCTCAGAAATTACATTCTTTCAAACAACAATTACTCTACTCGCAGCAAAAAGTTTCTAGCATATTCATCATATCTAAGGAAAATATAAATTTGCAATTATTTGTCAAGGAATAATTTCCAACTAAACCCCAGTAAATAAAGTTAAACTTGAATGCCACTGTTATTACAACGAACCACGGTGTTCAAACAGTGAAGCACATCGAGATTCTTGATCACGCATTCAAGGCGCATATGGATGACCAAAGTAATTTTCGGTGGATGTGAGCAACACAAACCCCAGTAACATTGACAACGCACAAAAGCTATGTAAAGTTGGCAAAGCCCATGGAATTATAATACTAATTCCGCTTGGCAAATGAAACTATTTTTGTTAGAATTTGTTTTTTGAGGCTTAGGATACCAATTGTGCATGTGATAATTTATTCACTTGAGCATTGAATATACAACTACAAATTTGTCCCGTCAGGAAAAAATGAAGAACGCTGAATATGCCATTACCTTGGCCAGAAGAATTGGAGCAAAAGTCTATGCAAGTAAAGAGGACATTGTTGAATTGAAGCCGAAAATGATGATGACAATTTTAGCTTGTCTAATGGCAGTTGATTTACAAACATCGGAAACTGAAGTTGCTCCGACCTACGCACAAAATATTAGCGAAAATCATACTTACTTGGACAGAACACGTGAGGAGTTTATTCATACGCAATGTTTGAATAAGCTTGAATCTACGGAGATGGTCAATTCCGACACACACACCGACAAGAAATCACAAGCGCAAGTGATAAATAAACAATCGGCCATGTGGTATCCCGTGGTTACAGAAATTCAAAGACCCGGTAAATTATACGTTAAAACATATAATTTGACCTTGACCAACAACAATCGCTCCGTCGGACCTAAAGTTCCAAATTCTAAGTTATTCACAATCCACGGAGGCGCAGGTGATTGCGTGGAGAATAAAAACATCAAAGTTGAAAAAGCTGAGCAAATCAATGAATACAAAGTGAAAAAGTTGCTGATAAAACCCAGGTGTAGCTCCCCATCGAAAATGAAGACCGACATTAAAAATGATCAGTTCCAGGATTGTGGCAAATCAAAAGCGGGTCGAGAAAACGAAAAAATGAAAGCCGTTTCGTCAGTTGGCTCGAAACCTCTGATACATGTAATACACGAGGGTAAAGTGAAAAGTGTAGATGCTCAAGTATGTACGGAAGAAATTCCCGAACATCACCAGAGTTCGTGTAACATTAAAAATCTTGAGGCCACAAAACTTGTTAAGAAATGTTCCAGAGAAGTTATTGAAGCAACGAGACTGGAAAAAGGTGAGCTATTCACCACAGCTGCATCTACCTGGATGAAGAGAAAAGATGATAATTGCTCACATGGCGGAGGAAGACTATTTTTTGCTGCTCACACATATAAGTAGATCGATAATCCATTTTGGATACTTTTACAATCGATTTATGAATTTAAGTGATCTTGATTTGTTACTGAAATACAGTTTCGTTTACTGATTCACATCGTTACATTAATTATATACAAGTTTTTTGATACTGTCATTGTTTTTTTATTTTTTAATCGAAATTCGGCAATGAGAAATTTCCTTTACATTAATATCCATTCCCCTGACGAATTATATTAAAACTTACACAGGCTCCGGGGAAATACATTAGGTTATAGTTTCTTGTTTGAAATAAATAATTAATGAAATTCTCAAATAATTGAGTCGGCCTACTGCAGTTAAAATTCACTTTGTGTTACAATTGAAAAGGACTCTATTCAAGCAGACAAGCATGTGATAATATAGAGAATGTAGATCTAGCACCATCGCGATCTTGATATTGTTCTCGAGCGTAAATTATGTACATCAAGCAAGTAAAAAATCAAAATCCACTGTATACAAATTATAGTGTGTTTTCTTCGCAACTGATAGAATCAAGAATCGAGAATCAAGATTTTATGGTGAAAAAAGCAATCGATTTACATGTACCATTGGATGACAGCAATAAACTACAGAGGATGAAATCAAAATTCTACTGAGGTGTTTGGTTTGTATGGGGTCATATGGCGTCAATATACAGGGTCGATAGTGAAGTGCTCTTTAATATAAGCACCAAGTTTCGATTTGAAATCACGGATCGTAGTAGAGTTTACAATATCCTGTGATTGTGAATTCCACAGAAAGCAAAGGCGCACCGATAAGAAATGACGTCAACAATCGAGTTTTGAATGTGGTATAACGAGACAAATTGAATGACTCTGTGTATTTTAAGGAAGACTGACTTCTATCAAATCGCGGAGAGGGTGATTTTCCATCCGTAGTAATTTACATCTTCAGATCATGTCGCTCCTTACTCTCCTTTGTGTAAAATCAGTCCATCCTAGCATCGTTATTTACTCTTGGTATGGGATGTGCTGCATCTCATCAACTAGCTTCGTCGCTCTGTGGTAAATTTTATACAGCAATCCAATGCCACTAGGCAGCCACAATGCCCAAACTGGGATCATGTATTCTATCGTTGGATGGATGTTGACAACTGGCAATTTGAATGTCTGCGCATCAAAAAATTCGATCACATAATCAATGTCCTAGAAAGTTCGAAAGCACCCAATTCGAATCATTTGAGGCATAAACTGAAACAAATCAAGCGTCATCGGTAATTCACATGGTACCAAGAAACGTGCCACAAAGAAGATACTGGAGTATTTCAAGTATAGCTAATACATCAAAAGCTTGAAACCAAAATCATGCGTCTATAAACGCTTCGTTCTTGACTTCAGTGAGCCCGACAGAGCAATAGCAACGGAACCAGTTTGACAAATTATAACTAACATTAAATTAATGTGTTGCTCACATCTTCCGCACGTGTAATTACTTCCCAGTTTAACCTCTAATATTGATCCGCTTCCTGTCTCACTTCTCTCGAGCATACATTGTACAGAAGAATATTGAATACAAAAAACAGTCCCTGGCTTAAATCACGTATTGTGTTCATACAAAAGGAATTTTTATTAACAAATGAAATAACTAGAAATTAAATGCGGTTGCATTAGCTTTTTATCTCTATCAACATTGAAGTCATTTTTTAATATGCGAAATCTGTGCTGAAACAAAATTTATCTGGATGCACAAATTTATCCCACCAGAAGCAGAGGATATGCACTGCTGATGAGCTCAAATTAGAGCGAAACTCGAATCCAGTGCTTCCATTATGGACC
Organism: Atriophallophorus winterbourni; assembly: GCA_013407085.1. NCBI lineage: Eukaryota > Metazoa > Platyhelminthes > Trematoda > Plagiorchiida > Microphallidae > Atriophallophorus > Atriophallophorus winterbourni. The sequence continues at coordinate 5,209 of JACCGJ010007848.1, forward strand.
GTCGTGATCAACTTTGTGAATCGTTCAATGGGCTTGGCACGGTTGAGTAGTCACAATATACACAACATATTTTCCAAATATCGCTTAAACAAATTTATCAAATCTAATATAGTGAACGAATCAGATTTTTAATTATACCTCATAATTTCGTAGCTCAGCAATGCAAACACAATGAATTATCGGGTGCGTGGTAGCAAGGGCGATTCATCCATCCAACAGAATGTCATCATGAATTAATTTGCATGCATCCTCAGCCTAGTCCTAGGGCTGATTACAATGTCTCTCTGAGTTTAAGATCGTTAGCCTATCCTTTCAGATTATCCATATATGTTCAACGTTTTAAGTTTAAGGCTGACGAGTCTCACTCATGTCAACAATCAACCCGTCCTAAGACAACAAACAACTACCGATCGCACGCTAGTTTCATAATCCTCAGTTTTTGTATCACCAAACGTCTCTCGTACCTTTTTTCCTTTTGTACACTTCGTAGTGGACACCAAACCAAAGCTTTCCTGACGATATGCTCAGAAGGATTCATGAAAGAATGACTGATTCCACGGCAACGTCGTCAAACTTTAGATTTCTAAATAGACGCTTGAATAGTGTGATGATGCAAAACTACTTTTTTGATGTTCGAAAGCTAGAACATTCTTAGCGTATATATCGATCCATTTTTGATAATTTCACGATGCATTATGAAGATCGTCATTCATATCATGCTATCTTAGAATTATACAAAAGCATGTCGTGTTCAAACAGTTAAAGTTATTAATCCGATGGTTAGTATCTCGTCTCTGAAGTAACTAACACGTCATAGTTGTTTGAAAAGTTTCAAATCTGCATCATTTTTCCAACGAGGTTTCCAGAATTACCGATGAAGCTGAAGTCATCATCGTTTAGTGTTTTATACAATTCAAATTTACGGCTCCGCCATTGCTAAGTGAACCTCCGGATACGCTTTCTATACGCATATTTATTATGACCCGAAGGACTGGTTAGATTGCAGTCAAAGGAACCAATGCTGTATTTCATTGCGCGGCTATGACTGTCACGACATCAGTTTCAAAGGCGAGAAGGATTTCATCTGTTCAAATGGCGCCAGATTGCGTCCCATGTTCGAAAAACTAGTACGTCAGCTGCACCGGCTGCACGACATTTGAACCAACATTAATCACTTCACCTTCGCACCCATTTCTAACCCGATTCGTTCCTGAGGTAAAACTTTAGCGTAAATTACTTTCACCCATGAATAACACAGCACAGGAGAACGTCAGTTGGCAAACTGCGTTTATTACGCATATGACAAAGCTAAGAACACATGCCTACCTTTATATAGTCATCACGTAACCCCATTAAGTACCTCAACATGTCTGTTCCAGTAGTCACTTCGAAATAAGTTGCCAATCATTTTCTCGTCAGACGGTTCAATTCGATCCCTCACCACACAGAACTCATTTGACTGATTTCTACGAATTGCGCATCGTTTGATAGAGGTTGGCACTGTCCATCTCCACGTGTTTCCGATGATATTATCGCTTGAAACTTTCTCATTTAATTCTTTAGAAACGCGAATTATCACGGGTTAGCGATTGTCATCGTCGTTCCTTGAAGCACTTTCTAATTTTGTGTTTTACCCGAAGGGTGATGCTCCACATATCATCCGAAGACCCGTGACTAATCGCTAATGCATCTCACACTTCTCAGTGGGACAATTATATTCTGAATGTTTGGGCGATTGTTAAGTCGATTAGAATTTGACGAAAACTCGAATGAGAAGTTATGGGATTACATAATAGCCTAAACTCATGTTACCAATCAAATTCTAATAGGAAATTAGTTATGCTACGCGTCGTATTCTGATGCGAAATCTCGGATATGATTCAAAATCGTAAGTGGGATATTCTATTCTGTGTAGTACGATCAATCGCTATTCGTGTAATTCAGTCTGCTCTTCGTCGGTGATAATATATAGCTATGATTAGTAACGTAATAGCATCACACTGGTTGGCGGACATTTCTTCCTACAGCGATAATCTGACAGACCACCAATGCGAATAGTTGGTTTTTAGCTGCTTACGATTGTAATAATGCGATCCATTGTGTTTGACACCATTGGCAGCTCCGTGTATTACAAAGACATCTATCCAGTACAGAACCGCTTCTAGCTGCTTAGTCTCATTTTTCTTTAAAACAGCATGTGTGGAAAAATGAGTTCGAATTTAAAACCTCTATGATATCGTGTGTGCACAACGAAACACAGTTCCAAATTACATATTAAACAAAATGATTAGTGATCAGGCGCTCAAGACGCTTATAGTTTAAGATTGTATTGTGTTGCTTTCATATTGCGCTCATGACCTGGAATCAAACTGTGGTTCTCAATTCGATAACCGTGAAATGTTGTGCGAACTTTGTTTAACAGTAAATTCAAAGTCAAAATTTGTAAAGTCAGTTGTTTGGTAAATCAGATAATTCAATCACGCAATTTGTCACAAAGAAGTTGCCATTCGCAATTTGATGTAAAATCCTGATAAATCGTATATAATGTGTATAAAGCACATTTGCATGCATCTCCATCACACAGAAAACACACAAATTACAACATATGACTGCTACACGCACACGGACAAATAGACACTTGCAAAGCAGGCAATATCACAAAATATACTAAACCTACGCGGAAACAATAAAAAAGCATACAATCCTGGTACACGTACACCGACAAATAGACACTCGAAAACACGCAATAACGCACAAAACACACAAAACACGCATAGAAGACGTCTGCAAGTCCGCCGACAACTGTTTCAAACATACACGTACCAAATCACAAAACAAATGAGTGAACACATGCATACACAGAACGTATACGAACAAGAAAAACTCATAGAAAAACGTATATAGTCTTAGACATTTACATGCAAATACGAATATAACCATATAAACAAGGACGAAAATAAAAATAGAAGCACTATAATACACACTGAAAAACACACAAACCACACAGATCAAACAAAACATACAATACAGAGAAAACACACAATTTACGCATATATGAGTGGTACAAGTACACCGAAAAATGGACTATCACACGACACGCAATAACGCACAGAACACACAAAACCAATGTAAAAACCCACAAAACACGCATATATATATAATATATAATAATATACAATATATAATGTATATATAATGTGCTTTTGACATTTTTACACAATACGCACTAATTTATGGAACATTTTTAAGGCTACAAAGTTAGTTCTCATTTTTCCGAGACGACTCAAATGACTGAGCTAACGGAAATCTATGAAGGAACAGGGTTCCTGGTTGTCAAGACTTTGACCTGAGATTGCCATTCAGCATTCTGGATATACCACTCTCGTAGTAGTAATCGAAAATATGCGCAAATTCGGATTTTTCAAGATTTTCCCTTATTGAATCTACGCTTGCAAAACTATTAATACTCTTCAAGCCCACAAAATGATTAACGTCATCGGAAAGATCTTATTCTTTGACATTGACTGGTTTTATTTTCCAACATCGGGGGATCAACTACTGAAGCGTATCGCTGTATTCAATTCTGATTTTGCTCTTATTTGTGTTCACCGCTTTTTTGTAGCGCTCGGAATATTTATTATTGATTGCTCGACAGAACAACTGCTTGTGCACACACCACTGAGCAGTACTGCTCACACCGGTGGCCGGATAACCCTGAAGAGAGAACAAAAAGCATTTGGCTGCATGTGTACGGTTTGCTAAAAGGCGGCAAGTCCTAAGCCGAGGTCTGTCACGTGTTACGCTTGTTTGTTAAAAGTGCATGCAAAATGCGACAAATCGCTGACCTCGGATTTGGTATCGAATATTAATGGAGAAATTTGTCCCGGTGTTTGTTACATCTGCCAGGCATGCAAAGCCAAACAGACAGTGACATCCTCCTAGGTAAACACTGCTGACAATGAGATTGAAAAGCGTTTAAATGGACTGAAATCAGGAATTCATCAATTGAATAAACTGATAAAAAACGTCATCAATGTACCTTTGATTTCAGACAGATATTATTACCAAAGACGTCTGACGCATGGACTTTACGCAAAGGAGAAAGTTCTCAGCAAAACGGTCTCACATTATAAAGAGACATATATAAAGCACTGAAAGTCTTTAAGCGTAATCTGCACCAATATTCCTGAGTCAGAAGTCACGCTCTATCAAGCAAGGCAAAAACATGATTCTGAAAATTGGTTCGGTATTTGCATTCGAATTGGCCTAGATGACATTCACCCGGCGTCAGTAACTCGGCTCGCTCGTCACCCGAAATAGCCGAATCAAGACAAACCACGTTTGCTTAGGATCACTTTTTCCAATGAAAAGGGCATGGAAAGGTCCTACTGAATTATTATTTGCTACGAGCACAAAGTGGCTCACACCACCGTATATATGCTGACGCAACTTGGTGGGAAAAACAACGAATACCGAATGGTCGGTATCAACAGCATCATGGAGTATTATTCTGCTCGACGTTCCAGAAAAAACAGGGGCCACAATGGTTTATGAAAGAAAAGAGCACGATTGTAAACAGTAGTCATTTATGGCCGAGACTATCGGTTCCCAAAATTCTGTAGTCGTCGACACATACAAAATACCTTGTTCGCCGAACTAGCAAGGAAAAGGCCCAAATCCACTTAAGATTACATTTTTGCCAAGTAGCATGGCGGATGCTGTCCGATCCGAATAAAACTGTACAGAAACAGATAAACTGAAAACATTAGATTGTGCAATCCAAAAGCCAGTGCTATGGTCAAATTGTAGCATTCCATTGAAAATTCATCTGAGACTGACACAGTCACCAGCGAAAATATCTCAACTTGTTTCAAAAAACATAAAGGTCCGACGACGACAGCGTCGTATTAATAAATACTGTTACTGACTCAAGCTCACTAAAATCTCTCTTTACGAATGCCCACAGTTTGTTCAATAAATTGGCTGAAATAACCAAGCTGTGCAAACGATACTCACCTAACCTCGTCGCTATTACTGAAACCTGGTTTCAATCTTGTATGACTGAGCGTGAACTGTCGACCCCAAACGTGATACTATTACGGAACGATCGCACACGAAAACGTGGGTGTGTGGCTCTATACTTCCACGAACGTCTTCACGATCCCAACCTCGAAACAGAATATACAATCAGGCAAACTCTTAGACAAGAGTCACATGACGACTGCATCATTTCCATAATATATCGTCCTCCGGCCTCGACGGATGCTCAAAACGACCGGTTATTAGATTCTGCTTACTACTCCGGAGAGATGCGAATCTCCCAATTACTGGTCATGGTCTTGATCATTTTGCCAGATCAGATCATCCTCTACACACACTCGATTATAAAGTCCATGAGCTTATTAACATGCTTCCACTGCATAGCCATGTGTCCGACTTTAATCACAGAAGAGGATCAGAGTTGCAGCCGTTTTGGATTTAATCCTAATTTCCCAGACTACGGCACTTGAGGGTGTTGACTACATTGCCCCCTCGGTCGGAGTGATCATCTTGTGTTAGACTTCGAATAAGTATGCAGCGCTAGATGAGTATGTGAATCTGCGAAAATATTCAGAAGGATCGAATGCGCGAGTTTACGTGATACGCTTGGGTTAGTGAATTGGCGAGTGTTTGATACAATTTGAACACATTGAACCGCACTCACAGAAAGACTTCAGTCAAACATATTTGTTTGTTGATGAACGATGGGCAAGCGACTTTCACTTTAAGCTTTGTAGTCGCACGAGAAAATGGATCGGGTAAAAGAACTCTGTTTGGGTTCAACACAGAAATACCAGGACTGATGCTTCCTGGCAAAAATTTTGCAGAATTCGAAACAAAGTGAACGCTCTCATCAAGGAAGGCAAGAAAAATTACCATCGCAGTCTATCTTCGAAAATGGAAGGAAATCCTTAATTGCTATATCGGATTGTCAAAGCTCGATCAAGCGTGAAACCAGGGGTGTTTCCAGTGCCTACTGAGGATGGATTAAAGGAAACAAAGGAAAGGAAACAGCTAATGATTTTGCTCAATTTTATGCTAAAGTATTTTTTCCGTTATTGATTACATCGACTGAACAATTACCGCCATCAATTGTGACGTAACAGCTGACTGAAATCGTGACCAATACAGCGATTATACAATGACATTTGTGTCGAATGAACCCTAGGAAATTTCATAGAGCGGACGGCATCACAACAACTGTAATTAAATCCTGTAAGAAGCAGCTGTGTGAACCATTAACTGAATTGTTTAAACCTTCTCTAACCGAAGGAGTTGTGCCAATAGAGTGGAAGACATGGGTAATTTCAACTACAACAATGGTGTTAGACGTTCAGATCGTGCGAACCTGCGTCCTGTCACCTTACTTCTTGTGATGTCCAAAATTCTAGAGAATATAGTGACGGAAAAATAGTTCATCACTTGGAATCACAAAATATTCTATCTGTAGCGCAGCATGGTTTTCTTAAATCCCAATCATACTTGACAAACTTGTTGACGGTGTTAAAGACTGGACCCAAGCGGTTGACGATGGAGCTAGCATCCACGATTGCTATCTGGATATGTCTAATGCCTTTGACTGAGTTGATCACTTTCGACAAGTATAAAACTGATGTAGATTGGTATCAGCGGATAGCTACTCGTATGGCTTGAAAGATACCTCAGTGGGCGCGATGCCAATCAACGGGGTACAATCACGGGTTATTGATGGCTCTACTTGCGTTCCGCAAGGTTCTGTCCTTAGGCCAGTACTTTTCTTTGATTATATCAACGACCTACAAGATGCGCTCTGATGTAAGGTGATTCTTTTTGCTGATGATATCGAACTTTGGACGTGGATAAAAATAAATGCGTACCGAGTACAGATGCAAAGTGATGTAGATGCTCTCCATGAATGGAATAAGCTGTCGTTCGATTTCCAAAAATGCAAGGTGTTACAAATTGGCAACTCATTCCAGTGCCAATATCACTTTGGGCAGACGATTTTGAGCTGGAACAAGTCATAAAGGGATCATGGAGTCTGAGTTTGCCGCAGCCTGAACAACAGCTTGCATTGTGAGGTCATCTACAAGCGTGCTTCCAAGCTTCTAGGTATGCTGTAACGGATTTTTAGAACCTTCTCGCATGGAACGTTGGCCACCATCATGAAAGCCTATTCAATTCAGAACATGGAGCATGTATGACAAGCTTGAACTCCTTTGTTAAAAAAATATACCATCGTGCAACCAAACTCGTAAGTGGAAATCTGAGACTCCCTAGTCCTTTTCAAAGAAGCCCTCGGAGTGATGTGATACTAACCTATAAAATATGAAATACCTCACATCATCCTTTAAAACATATATTCGAATAGAGTGAGTCACAAGTTACACGCAGCCAGTCAGCGGCACTACAAATTCCCCACTCCCATATCAGGTGTACCCGATATTTTTAATTTGCGAGTGTCTGTTTCCTTTAGAATGCCCTCCTCGAAATTATTGTCATCGCTCCCAGCGTCGAAAATTTCACTTATTTGATGCATAATGATTTAACAACACCTGCGGTAAACGTTCAACCGGACTATACTTGACATTATATAATTAATTTTGTTCCTTTCCCTTTAACGAATATTTGCTACGATATGATAATTGTAAAACTATGTGCTTTTTGTGACAATAAATTCTTGAATCTTGAGAAACGATTCGATTACCACTTTTTAAACACTAGAATCATTTGCTCAAAATTCCACTAAACTTTAAAATATTAAATTATTTCTAAAGTCCACGATTCTGCTTTGGTAGAATTGTACGCTGTACGTAATGGAATATATAATATATGATTCAATTAGGTTTCTGAGTATGTAGGGCAGAACATCTTAATATTTTGAACATGAATTAGAAAAGTTAAAATCCTGCAAATATTTTAAAAAGCGTCTCATGATAGAAAACAGCCTGTCTGAGCATGTTAACTCATTTATTTTTGCAGTTTTTCGGTAAAGCTTCAACAATGGGGTCGTTTCAAGTTGTGTTACCAAATAAATGAACGAAAATGCTTGAGATTTCGATACAATTCAAAACGTTTTTCAAAATACCACTTTAGAAAAAATGGAAAAAGTGACTTAACGTTAGAAATATCCACCGAACAACAACATAAATGATGTTGAGTATGCGGAACCTCGCCATTAATTTGACACCTTTTGTTTTCACTATAAAGGGTCAACCCAAAAGTTAATTAAATAGTTTTCGGTTTCACGTCAGAGCTGGTAAGGTTTGCGGCAATTTATTAATGGTCACTAACGGACCACGAACATTAAGTGTTCTATTATATTATAATAGCTTCGGGATTTCAGCATAATCAAGAAGTTGAAAATGAATCGTTTAGTTTAATTAACATTTCATAAGATATTATGATTTTTCGCCAATTGACCAAAGTGTTGAATGGTTCTTTGAAAATTTCTGCGGCCATATTTATTTTACTTTAATTTATAGCTTCCGCTATTTTATCGACTATAATAGATAGTACATGACACGCAGAAATCCCGAGGTATTCGGTGTAACCTGTTGCTTCGAAAGATACGCATGCTACCAGTGTAACATGTTGTTAATTAAGCTTGCTCTTGTGTGTACATATGACATACAGTCAAGGACATTAATGCTAGGATTAATCGCATAAATGAACTCCCACAAAACGAGACGGCTTATCAGTTTGTAATCAAACACTGAGATTAAGCTGAACAGATGTTGGACTCTGGCCATCGTCCGAAACTTGAAAACGTAAATGTACTGAGGCGTAGTATTAAGCCTTATATGGAACGCCTGCATACAGAGACACTGGAAATTACGAAGTATGGTTGACATGAGGTAAACAAAGTAGATGGGGCAGAGTTCCAAGCAATATGGTCCTCGGCATCGCAACGGATAAAACGTATTTTAAGTTGTAGTTATTTTTATATTTCATTATATTTTTATTATGATTTAACTTCAGTCACGTTTGTTAAACACGTTTACACATGCACATGTAAGCAGTAACAATGGACTTTGGCCGAATTCACCTTGAGCTTGATAGGTCTATGAATCCGGCTTTGGGATATGTGACCCTACATCCCTGGGATATCAATAATCTGTTTTACGCTGAGACCAATTAGAGATGGTGGATGGAGTGCAATTCAATCACATTCCCTTGTCTAAGGAAGCTTCTATGTCATGGGCGAAATGTTACCCCAAAACTGTTCCTACCGATTGCGTTCAAATTTCATTTTCATGACAATGATTAATCGATCGGATTCAAACATTTTCCGTACATGTCCAACGAGATTAAAACATTTTGAATTTTGTTTCAAAAATTGAGTACTGTGGCATTATAAAACGGGTACACTATTTTTAAATTAATAATGATGTTCAGTTTAGGCTTGTTGGAATCACGGCCTCGGTCTCAATCATATTTTAAAATACAAAAAGATACATCCTGTTTTGATTGCGCTAGGCCGCAGTCGATATTTTACCGACTATTATAGATGCATAATTGACACACAGATATCACAATCTGTTCAGTCTAATGTGTTGCGAACTCTGCATCAAAAGATGCGCACGTTACTAGTGCAAGTAGTTGTTAGTTATATTTTCGATCAAATTAAAAAAACCTAAGCATAGCATTAGCGAAATTGGCAGATTATATTGTAGCAAACGTTAATTTTTGGTCAGTAGTTGGTCTAGTCTACTTGGAAAGATAAAGATCGCAATTATTACACAAACGGTGAACTTTTCGCAGATTTTTGCGCGCTCAACGATCTGGTCATCGGAGGCAGCATCTTTCAACACCGAAACATCCACAAGGCCACCTGGACATCACCTGATGGTGTTACTGCCAATCAAGTCGATCACCTATCGATTTCACGAAAATGGAGACATAGTCTCCTTGATACACGCGTAATGCGAGGTGCGGATGTTGCTTCAAACCACTACCTTCTAATGGCCAAAATTAAAATCAAGTTGAGAGCTTTCTACGAAACCGGCAGTCGGCCTAGTGTAAAGTACCACACGCAGAAACTAAGGGAAGAGCGTACAAGAGAGATTTTCTCAATCTCACTGAAAAACAGATTCGAATCGCTCAACAACTTAACCCCTGAACTCCCAATAAATGAACACTGGACCGCTCTGAAAGACTGTTGGCAAGACACTTGTAAGCACGTAATTGGCAGACGGGTAAAGAAAGACAAAGAGTGGATCTCGAGTGAGACTTGGACACTGATCAACTCGAGAAGGCAGCTGAAACAACAGATCCTTCCGGTGTAAGGACACCAAGCAGAAAAACCAACTGATCAAACAATACGGATCCCTAAATAAAGACGTGAAACGGAGTGCCAGAAGTGACAAGAGGCGGTTCCATGAAATGCTGGCAACAGAGGCGGAAAATGCAGCAGAAAAGCGAGACCTGAACACCGTCTACAACATTACCAGAACCTTATCAGGAAGGAAAATGCCTTACGTCAAAATAATAAAGGACGGTGAAGGTAACCTTATCAGTCAGGAATCGGTGCAAAGAAAGCGATGGATGGAGCACTTCAAGGAACTCCTAAATCGACCAGCACCCACTTCAGTCACTGACATCCCACCTGCAGCAAATTTGCTAGACGTAAACACCGACCTTCCCGGTCGAAATGAAATCCTTTTTGCCTTAAAATCGCTAAAGAATGGCAAAGCACCAGGTCCGGATGGGATTCCACCAGAAGCTCTGAAGGCCGATTTGGACACCTCGGCTGATATGTTACTTCCTCTGCTGCAGAAAATCTGGTCAGAAAGACGGGTCCCAAATGATTGGAAGAGAGGTCATTTGGTCAAACTTCCTAAGAAAGGGGATCTGAGGCTATGCAAAAACTGGCGAGGTATCATGCTGCTCTCAGTCCCTAGTAAAGTACTTACACGCATCATTCTTATGCGTTTGCGCGACGCTATCGACCAAGTGTTACGGCCAGAGCAATCAGGCTTCAGAAAACAAAAGTCTGGTATCGACCAAATTGCGACCCTCCGCATAATAATTGAACAAAGCATTGAATGGCAATCGCCTCTTTGCCTCAACTTCATAGATTTTGAGAAAGCCTTCGACAGTGTGGACCGCGAATTCATATGGAAGCTTTTGCCACACTATGGGGTCCCACCGCTGTACATGGACCTCATAAAGCAGCTGTATGAAGGTGCCTCCTGTCAGGTAATTCACAACGGAAGACTGACCGATCCATTTGCAGTTGAGACTGGCGTCCGCCAGGGATGCCTGTTGTCCCCAATGATTTTTCTGTTGGTAATAGACTGGATAATGAAACAGACAGTAAAAGGTGAGAGGAATGGTATCGATTGGAAGGAATCCGAGCATTTGGAGGATCTGGAATACGCTGATGATGTCTGCTTGATATCACGTGACCCCCAACGTCTTCATAGAAAGACCGATAGACTAGCACACTTTGCTTCATATGCAGGACTACGCGTGAATACCGAAAAAACAGAAGTACTCCGTGTGCTAGCTGATGAGCATACATCAATCACCATCAATGGTAAAGCAGTCAAAGACGTCACGCAATTCGTCTACCTCGGTAGCATTGTTTCAATATATGGTGGCACGGACGAAGACATAGTCGCCAGAATCGGCAAAGCAAGATACGCATTCATAGCTTTGAAACCCATTTGGGAGTCGAAGGTTCTATCAAAACGCACGAAACTCCGTATATTAAGAAGCAACGTCAAATCCGTGCTACTTTATGGATCGGAAACCCGGCGAGTGACAGCAAAGTATTTTGGCCGCTTGCAATCATTCCACAATAATTGCCTTCGTCGAATTATTGGGGTAAAATGGCCAGAAAAGATAAGGAATCAAGACCTGTGTCAGATTGCTGCTGAGGACCTGATCGCCCAGCAGATCAGTAGAAGAAAGTGGAGATGGGTTGGGCACACCTTGCGGAAACCTTATGATGATATCACGCGTCATGCTCTGGTATGAAACCCAATCGGGAAAAGACGGGTCGGACGCCCAAGGCTATCTCGGAAGCGCTCGTGTGAAGAGGAAATCCGCAAGTGTGGACTTAACTGGAACGACAACAAACTGGCTGATATGGACAGACCAAAGTGGAGACAAGTTGCCGAGGCCCTATGTTCCTCCAGGAACTCATCGGATTAAGTCAAGTAAGTCAAGTCAAGTTGGTCTAGTCTACTTGGAAAGATAAAGATCGCAATTATTACACAAATGGTAAATCAAAAGCTTACACAAAACATGCAACGACAAATCGCATGGTTGAACATCCGTTGAATAAGTTTTATTTTAAGGGAAGGATATTTAAAGCGAGTTCGAATGTTAGTCAGCATTGCCGCTACCATTGTTCGGTCTTGGGATTGTGTACGTAAGCAGAATCTCATACAAAATTAAGATATGTGACAATTATATGAGCTCGAACATCAAGGATTTATACACGCCGTTTCGTTTCAAATCAATACCGAATTATTTCATGGCGCTTGTTCTGTACGTTTATTTTCCTAGCGGTGAATTCTACGAGAATAAAATTTTTTTCATGTGATATTCTACCGAACCTATTATTTTTATCTTTTGTAGCGGCTAGCATTTAAATGTTGATTTCGAAATTATCAAGCGCTACACCAACATATCCTATCATTTACAACTAGTGTTTTACGTTTGAAACGAATATGACAACGTTTGAGCATTTAGCTGTCAAACACACATCGTATGCCTCATTTCCATCGAATTAGCTTAGGGAAACGTGTGAACCGGGATTCGGCAAAGCTGAGCTCTTCACCGGGTTGTCAAACGGCAAGGACACTGGACAGACGTGTTCCCACGCAAAAACAGACAGACGCAAAACAGTTGAAGTGATTGCTCGTTTGAGTTTATTTGCAATTCATTTCGCGCAAAAAGAACGTCGAAATTTCCTGGTCAAACCTTTCACGGTGATAGATTTCCCATTATTTACAATTGATTAGCCTCAAATAACATGACACAAATATGTCAACTTGTTAAATACTCGTGGAGATAGACTAAATTATTTCTATTATGAGTGAGGTTTTCTACAGGAAAAATGCTTTCGATCATTAGGTGGCATTTGGAATTGGCAGTTTAAAATCCTTGACAAATTGCACTCAGGTAGCACCGAAAGAATTCTTCCACATAATAATAAGAAATAAATTCAGTAGCAGTAACACAAGTTGTTATTTCAACACATCACGTTAATGAAATTTTCCCATTGAAATTCAATATAATTAATTACCCGAGTTTGTTTTTAGTCTAATTACATTTCAAATTTAAGGTTTCAGCAGATATTTGTGGGATTTACGTTAGTCATTTAGCAGACTTGCGAAACTGAAGCGCCGATGCCTATGAACGTCAACATAGTTTGGTGTCCCATATGAAGAAATTCATTACTTCAAAAATGTGTATGCTCACTTTTATCGCTGAATCAGTGTCGATTATTCAAGGTTTTTTTAATGGTCTAAAAAGCAACAAGCTTAACAACAAACCATAGGATATAAAAATTGAAATTTAAGTGTATAAACAATATAACAACATAGATTAAACAGTATATATGTGTTCTGGAAACGAATAATACAATAAAAATTTGTCTAATTTCGTTTTAAAGTCATGCAAGCTAGTGGCGCGTGCAACGGTTGAAGGTAAACTGTTCCAAGTAAAACAGACACGGACAGAGTTAAAATAACTTCTGCAGTTCAGGCGGGAATGGGGTACGACCAGCACATATTCATGGGTCCGATAATTCCTCATATCCCTTCCCGTGAATAAATCCTGTAAGGGATGGTTCGGGGTATGGATGTTTTGTAATGTAGATAAGGTCTCCCTGATTCGTCGATTGGGAAAATCGAACAGATTCAGTTGAGCTATCCTTTCTTTATATGGTTTGTTTCGGATGCTGAGAACTAGTTTCGTTGAGCGGTGATAGATTCGCTGCATAAGTTCCACATCCCTCTTGAGCCACGGAGACCAAGACTGCACACCGTATTCCATGACTGCTCTCAAGTTTGTATTCATGATCCTTGGGAATATCTTGGGCGAAAATTTCCCAAATACACGTTTGAGTAGATTTAGAACACGTGTTGCTTTTTTAAAGGCACTGTTAGTTTGAAGTGTTGTTTTTAAACTGGAGCATATCCAGACACCCAAATCTTTTTCTTCACTACAATTTTCAAGGACATGCGAACCCTACTCGATTCCCCACATTTATGATCCTGCATTTGTTGAAGTTAAACGGCAGTTTGTTCTTCAACGACCAGCTGTGAAGCGTTTCAAGAGCCTTTTGTAATATCAGACAGTCTTCTAGACTACGAATGCTGCGCCAAATCTTTATGTCGTCCGCAAATAACGAAATGTTACATCGAACAATTTCCGGTGTTTCATTGACATAAACTAGAAAGAGGATCGGACCAAGGACTGAGCCTTGGGTAACTCCGCTAGTTGCTGCGATTGGTTTGGATAATGCACCATCAACACGTACCTGGTTAGGGCGATTTGTTAGGTAGTCAATTCAGCAACTTTCCAGTGATTCCAAGCCTTTCAAGCTTCTGCAGTAGTAGGGAATGGTCAACACGATCGAATGCTTTTGAAATATCTAAGTAGCACGCGTGTATTGCTTGTCCTTTATCTACCGATTTTGTCCAATCATCTAGCGTTACCAGGAAATTAGACATACAGGAATAATTTCGTCGGAATCCATGCTGGTTCCTCGAAAGCAACTGATTATTCTCGAAATATTTCATTAGATCATCAACAATGAGTCGCTCACGTAATTTTGAAATCACTGGTAACAGAGTAACGGATCGGTAATTGGAAACATCGGAGCGATTTCCACCTTTGTAAATTGGAGAAATTATTCCTCGTTTCCAATCTGTAGGAATCACTCCGCTTGCCAGTGTTTGCTCGAACAAATAAGTGAGTGGTTTGTATAGCAAACTCGCAAATTGCTTCAATATTTTCGGCGTTAATTATGCAATTTAAATGTTTGAAACACAAGACAAATTCCATATTAATGAAGTAGGTTGGGATTTTTGTTCGAATACACAAAATATCTAATTTAGAAAGTTGCGAGTTGATTTGATCATCTCGTGTTAGATATCCATGTGTCTGTCCAATTGTAGGCGACAAAACTCTTTCAACTTGAAATTTTTAATCATTCCTGATGAATACGTCTTATATTTTATCTTTTCCAGAAATTCAAGTGAAAGCCACGAGTAGTTTATCTTGAAACATCTTCATTAGTACACACAACTGTTCCGCCGTTATCTTCATACCAGCGCATTTTGTACGCATTTAGCTAATTATTCGTTTGATGGTGATATCTTTTACACCAGATAGTTGGGTATCCGTGATGCCGTAAGAAATTAAGCATTGGAGGTGACACAGGGCTCTATTGCTCAAAACAACACTTTTGAACGGACCACGAACAAGCATTAATAGGGAAAACGTCAAATTTATGCTCACATATGTGTAAATTGGAAACATTTTTGAGAGCAAAACGAGCTTCACATAGCAATCAAGAATGTGACGCTCACCGTGCCATCGTTACCAATTAACTCTCGTAGTTTATACTTTCTAAAAATTATCCCAATTTCGATGGTATTATTCAATAAGCTGAGAACATCCTACCATGAGAAAATTCAAGGTACTGGAAGAAGCAATCCAGCATGAAACATTACTGTTAGAAGCAGAAACATAAGTCTATATAACACGATGTTAAACGCTTAGTGATAGTAACCAGTGAGTAAAAATGCCGCTTCGAGCGAGATCGTATATGTTCAAACGGATTATCTCGTCTTGGTCGGCAACCAAGCGGATATTATATATTGAAACATAGTTTTTTTAATAATGTCGAAGACATCGATCTTTGCTATGTAAACTAGTTAAAACATTTACCAACGAGACTAAATAGAATTGAACATGGTCAAATCCCTGTCATTTCTAAAGCATTGGAACAAAGTAAAGCTTGAAATGTGATATAATATATTTAGTATGGTTTTAGGATTATAACTGTATATAACCGTCTGATCAGATTAAGCCAAATGAAAATAAAATATAGAGATCTTGCATATTTTTCGGAGCATTTAATATTTTTTATCGAAAATGTACGATTCTGTACAGGAAAGTTGACTCCTTTTATTATAAAAGTTAGATAAAAACTCAAAATAATTTAGCGCATGATTTTCACTTAATTTCAGGCATTTACATAAATGCTACCTGAGTGCAGAGGCAATTTTAGCTGGAATAATTCAAATGTATTTCAAGCTTATTTGGTAACAGCTTATCGTACAATGTTCCAGCCATAAAATATCTGATGGTTTTGTCTACACGCTATACTTTGATAGCAGAAAACAAGTGAAAAAATTAATCTACTTTATTTTGATGGCAATTTGGTCGTTTGTTAAAAAACTTCACCGGAAATTCTCGCTTCATTCGTTTAATCAATGATCAATTTAATTAAGCTTGCTTCTGCGGCGATGTGAACAAGTGGACAAAAAGCGTTTTCGCTCCATTAAGCAGCTACGCCACTTTTTTGTTGCACCGGTTCACATCTAGCGATGTTGTCTGTGCAATCACGCGCGAGAACTTCAATTCCAAACAGGTAATTCAATCAGTTTCCCTCCTCGGTTGCTTCGAGCTCGATTCGACATTGAATTTTTCCATGCCATGTGAATTGTGTGTCTTGTAGACGAGGTAGGAACAAAACGCCTAATTTGCATCAATAAATTTGCTGAGTATTGTCTAGAAATTCTCTGAAACGAGTAATTTATTCTCTTACACATGCTACTACTACAGACTTGTGTCTTTCCGTGAATAGGCAAATTCGACTAGAGAAATACATTTGTAATTTTTGCTGCTAAATGGACGCTATAGTCTTGCTAGGTGGGTGGTTCCGATTTAGTAAAGTAAATGACAACTCTTAAATATCTGAGATAACATTTTTGCCAATTTATACCCTTACAGACGACACTAAGCCTAATCTTTACTACTTCCACCTGATGAAGGCATACAGCCACAACCCGGATGTGATTTATCATTGCGATTGATGTGAACATAGTGATACAGACAATTGCAGTGGATGTAAACATGCATGTGCTACAATACATTATCTCAAATTGAAATTAAATATATACAATTCCACAATTTAATTAGTATTTCATGAAATAATACCTAAATAGAAGCATGACTCATTGTTGCATCTTGATTCATTTTATATCCAGTGTGTTTATGTAACACGTCTATGGTATCACTCGCATGAAGCGCATAGATTCGATCCAAATATATATCCGGTTTCCGTAACATGTTAACCCATCACACACAAGAACACAAGCATATGAGAGGCAGTCAGTTGTTTCATTATCATCTGGAAACAATTTTACAATTCAAATCGCATTGAAACATTTCGCAAGATTTTCTCGAAATTAAAGATTCATTGACAATTTTTCCCGAAAATAAGTAAAAATGTATGAATTTTTTATCATATTCTGATTTTTACCCCAAAAAATACTCATTAAGATGATCTTTAACATTGAATCAACCTGGCAACTGTACCTGCATTCAGAAATTTTTTATGCTGGCTTAGCAAATTAAAACGTAATATTAATCTTGCTGTTATGACTTGTTTATATGTTGACAATAAGCATGGGAGACATCCATGCCGCATTTTGTAATAAGTTTAATGAATTATGGAAAACTTCAAAAAAATTTCTACTCCTATGCTCTAATCAAAAGAGGTGTTCTATTTGATCAATGTAATTGCATATCTTGTAAATTTTGTTGAAGGAGGCTAACCAACTAACCACGTGGAAGCTGGGAATTTAAAACCTAAAACCAGAATTAAACAAAATAATAATATATCATAACATACAATGGTTATTCATCAGCGCCTTGAATGCTTAACCAGAAATCACTATGTGATTCTTCGTTTGACCATCGTGGTTCGTTGTACGAACCCTATGAAACAGTGGCTTCAAAGTCTCATTTTGTTTATATTTAGATACTTTATCACAAAACAATATTGGTTTTATTCGCACCACAATAATTACGTAAAACAAAAAGAAAATGCTTTGTGAACATTGAATCATGTTCAAGATGTTTTACTGGTAAAATAATAGTTTTAATCCAGACACATGCAATGACGTGAGAACAATTTCGTTAGGCTGTACATAGCTGAAAGCGTTTTATCTCATACCCACTGAGCTTAATCAATTAAAACAGCTTAAATTTAAAAGAACTTCCATGAATCCCTGAAATGTTAATATCTCATTGGCTAATTTTCCATACTGTTTTCCACAAATTTCCATCAATCAAAATAAAATAATAATTCTGCAATTTTAATTTTGCTATTCGATTGTTTGAATTTCACTTAAAGCTTTGATCTCTCTCTCTATATATATATGATTGGTACAACTTTAAAGAGTTATTGCCTCATCTCAAAAAGCAATACAACTTTCTATTTGCCATTCTTTCGAATAATGTTCGCGCCTAAAACATTTAGTAGATTAGATTGAAGTTTGATGCATCGAGGCCGCTGATTTTATCACATCGAAGGGTTGACCAGATGGAATAAATTACATTAATTTGGGCGTGACTTGCGATTATTCTCGCGTTACTCAAACGAATGTATCTGCGGCAACTCTCCTCTACACCAATCGGTCATAACAAAAAAGGTAAAGGCGTTAGCTGGCGTCATTTAGATCAACGTACTTCATTTACCATCACAGCACAATAAACAATTCTTAAGGACCTCTTCCGAAGTTCAAACACTTTATCAACGAATGGCTTCTTTCGTCCCTGCAATAAGGTAGAAATCTTGTAAGCAGCGATTTTTGCCTGATTGGTTGCTTTCGTATAATCCTTAAATTACTCAGATTGGCTTTGAGCAATTCAATCGTATCTTCCCGAATTAGTTGATTAGATTGTTCAATTGCACTGAATGATTTGCCTCAAGGTCTCGAAGTTATTTTTTTGGATTTATCGATTTTGTTACCAGGAAATTTGCCCAATCACTCAGAATTGTGTTTCCGTTAACATAAATTGCATTATTCAAAGAAAGGTAGAATCTTTTGGCAAGTTCTGAAGTCAAATTCTAAAATTGGAATTACCAAAAATGCATCTTTTTTACTATCATCTTTTTTTCTAGAAACTATTTTCTGTATGTGATCCACAACAATTCCTTTGTTGAATATGATTATTTACATTATTCCTCCTGTTTCGAACCCCCAGTGCAACATAATAATGTTTGTCAGTCCTTGAATTCAGCGCACTGAAATATGCCGTTCTTTGGTTCAGAACGGCACCCAATATCAATGTTCGGAACATTCAACCTTCAGCAAACCGACACCATATCTTTCAACATTTAAGATAGAGACTCGAAATTACAATCGTCTTTACAATAAGCATCGAATGGAAAACTTCTGTAATAACATAGATCCAGGTGTTTTGTGTTGAGTTGGGTAAATTCAATTAATGATAAAATTACAGATTCAATGATAAACGAGTTATTGTGTAAACAGCTAATAGCTCTACAATACTTCTGGATCGTACTTTCATATTTCGATCCAGACGGTTCGAACCAGGGATGCAAATAATTTCTAGTCTGACGTGGGGTCGGGTAACCTTGGTCCAGTAAATTTGTCTTTCAAATTCGCGTGTATAACGGAAGCAATGATTATTTTCAGTATACTGGAATTAACGTGGTATTGTTCAGCATAAAATGGGTAATATTTCTTTTTAAATATTTCGGTTTAATTTCCAAATGTAAACAATTGCAAAGAAAGAATCCACGTGTTGAATAATAGTGCCGACGACATTTGGAGCGGGAATATGATATTTGTAGTGCGAGATTCTGACTGCGTTTTTGGAAACAAAAACAATATTAAACAGAAGTCGAGTGGGTTTGAGGTTGTATGAATTATTCCGTAATTCAGAATAGTTTCGCCACGGATGCGCCTGCGCTCCAGAGTGCTCAATCCAAGTGTAGAAAATCGATTAGGAAAATGAAGGTTATACGATAAGGTAACCATTAAGATTGGCGAATGATAAATCCTCTTGAGTAGCACTGTCTCTTTACAAACATGGTGCCGAATCTTACGCGGTAAATTCCACACCGGCAGGTGTGTAGGCATTCAGTACCGTTTACAATGTGTGCGGCAGGAAACACTTGAAAATTTGTCTAAGGAAGCAGATTATGTACGCTAATAGAAGGACTCGAACTGCACATTGTTTTTCATACTTCAACAAAAAATACCGAGAACTTTCTCAAGTGTTCGGCTTACATGTGTGTATAAAAACGACAAGTTTTTTCATCCAATCACACTTAAGAAACTTAATGTAATGTCGACTGGCTGCCTGGAAATCTAAACGCAACTTGGGTCTCCTTAGAAGAGTCCTAGGTTCGTTTGACCCCAATATTGCCTGCAAATTGATTTCAACGTACATCCGTCCTCATGTAGAATATGCTATACCGGCATGGGATCCTTGGTTGAAAAAAAGATATTCAGCTATTGAAAACTCCACAGCGCACAGCAAAAATGCTGGTCCTGAGACTATCTAATTATCCATACGAAATGAGACTTAAAATATTGAATTTGCATCCGGCTCATTACAGACGGAAACGAGGAGCACTAATATTCATATGGACAGTGTATAATCAAACAAATCACCCTTGCAGTCTTTTGTTTCATCTTTCCCATAACACACATCTGCGAGGTCACCAATCGAAACTTTACCAACAACATAGCAGGTTGAACTGCCGCAGATCTGCATTTTCCGTTCGCAATGTGCAATTGTGGAACAGTTTACCTACTCATGTGGTACAATCTGGAACCGTTGACGTTTTAAACAAATCACTAGATTTCCACATTGGCAACTATGTTTTTCACGTTTGACAATAATCTAACAATATTTTGATATGTTTTACCATCCGACCAGATGTACATTTTTGTGGGTCTTGTAAAGCATAGCTTTTTACCTGCATATCATCTATGAATAAATCTATGAATAAATCCAGCAACAAATGCACTTGCAGAAATTGAATAGCAATTTGTTTTAAATTTACCATTAATGTCTGCATGTAAATATAGGCAATTTTCAACAGGTTTTCTTCATTCAGTGTTTAACAACATCAACTAGGATAAAAGTGTACCCCCTACCAATTGCTGTTGGGCCGAGTACTTAATATTGTGGGACTCAAATTTGATAGGATTTACGTGGACAGACAGTGTTTTCCAATTTTTTCAAAAGTCGATTTAGAGTTCTTCTTGGTGACCAGATTCTCTGCGGTTGTCTTCATGCATTCAGAGCTATAAAAACAACATGTGATCATCCAGGCCGCATTATTCGACACTTGTCAAGACGGGTGAATCTTTCTACGATTGTTACGGCTGTAGCATTTTATTATTAAGGAGTGATATCGCCTCCAGACTCAATGATTTACGCATGGCTCTTAACTAATACTTTCCGAAACGTGAACTTATCATTCACTAGATTCTCGCAGACGACGCATGTTTCGTGAAGAGCAGATGGATTTCTTAGCCTTAATTTCATGTTACTGAGTCAACCCAAAGTACAAACAGTGAGTAGATTTAATAATAATTTGTCACCCGATTTTACCGCTATTACTCAGTCATATGTTGAGAAAGTTGTTATGAAATAAATTGAACATTGAATAATTGGCTAACTAGTTCTCGACAGCGGTATACACAGCTGCGTTAAGCTCGGACCTTGTCACTAAATCAGTGCAATGCTTTAACATAAGTTCTATTGCACTTTTGCATGGACGGTCTAAAATCAATGGCAAACCACATTGAATTTATTTCGAAACAGTTGCACACAACAAAATATTCGATGAGACTGATTTTCGTACGAAAATGTTACCCAAATATGCAAGATGCGTGTTACTGTCCCTGCATTTTCACATTCCTTTCTGTCACCAAATGTTTATACTGAGTAATTTAACTGGAATCGCTAAACGATCTGCACAGTATTACCAAACAGCCTTTTTTTCTCTATTCATCATCTGTTTAGATACAAAGTTATTTTAAAAAATTGAGCATACGTTGTTTTCATTAGTCGTGCTACTTTATGCATTACTACATTCCGATACAAACTAACACTGTGTGGCGAAAAATTCAGTTCTAAGATGATTGACGGAAGCGGTCAAACATTGTAGCTGCTTTGACATTCTTCCGGTAATAATTTAGATCACATTACATTTTGCTCCAATATGAATTCATAACCAAAGAGTTAAATTCAGAGCGACTCTTCCTATGACGGGTTGTTTTAAAATCACGTAATTGGTTTCCATTATCAGCAGATATTCTGCAGATTATGACTATTGAACATGCTCACTGTTAGCCTATAATTGTGTTTTTTTTAAATTTTTCAGAATGATAAATAATTGTCACAACGTGTGGGTATGGTAACACCGAGTAAAACTGAAGATACCGATGGGTAATGTATATATTAGTTACTTTATTGACTGCATAATAATGTAAAAATTATAAATTTGTGGACGTTATTAAACGAGAGTTGTCAATAATCAACAATCATGCATTTATGCTAAATTCTGAACAGATGACAGCAGTCCGCTACTTTCGAGTGAATACTGGAGCAAATATACATGTTTTTGTCTTATAAATATGCTTGCATTTTAGGTAAATAAAAAGGTATTCCAACGTAGCAATAGGATAACGGGTTTGATTGATTGCGTTTAATAATCAGACACATTGTTTATTAATACCAAAGGCTTGTCAGGGAAATTATCCATGGCATCTTCATTTGGGTGATGCAGTTGCGAACGAGCATGTGAGAAGGGCTATGAAACTAAATTCGTGTTGCACGTTGGAATTTTTAGATGATCTTTTTGTAGATAATTTCACTATTAACTTTATTACTTATTAATTATCGCAATGCTTTAGAAATCGTATTGGATGGTAATACGTTGATGTACCAGACTGTTGAATGCACTTCGCAAAAATCGAACTATTACGAACCAATAAATATTCTTCATTCATAGCATGTAGTAAAGGGTTATATGTTATTGTTATATTTTACCGTGCGAAAGAAGAGTTAGCCAGATGGCGAGAACATATTGAGCTCATTCTAAACCGCCCACCGCCACAAACAAACGTCGATATACCTGAGGCAGCTACAGACCTCGACGTCAACACAGACCCCATCAGCCTCCAAGAGGTGCAATTTGCTATCCAGATGTTGAAAAATGGGAAGGTACCAGGTGACGATGGAGTGTATGCCGAACTGTTCAAGGCGGAAACCGAAGAGACGCCGAAAGTTTTGCGAGACCTATTCCAGATCATCTGGGTTACTGAGCAGATACCGGACGCCTGGCGTTCGGGTACTATAATCAAACTTCCCAAGAAAGGTGACTTGAGCTACTGCACCAATTGGCGAGGTATTACGCTTCTATCAGTCACGAGCAAAGTATTCTGCCGCATCATTCTCCGACGTGTCTCCAATGCAGTTGAATCCATTTTACGACAAGAGCAAGCCGGGTTCAGGAAAGGAAAATCTTGCATTGACCAAATCTTTGTCCTCCGTCAGATCCTAGAGCAGACACATGAATGGAATGCAGAGCTATGTGTGGCCTACATCGACTTCCAGAAGGCCTTCGATAGCGTTCACCGACCAGTGTTATGGAAAATCCTCCGTCATTATGGTATACCATCAAAGATAGTAAATCTCATAAAAGCCTTTTATGAGAAGTTTGAATGCCAAGTCGCTCACAATGGAATGCTCACTGAGAAGTTTGAGGTTCGTACGGGAGTGAGGCAAGGATGTATCCTCTCACCGATACTCTTCTCCCTAACAATAGACTGGATTATGAGACAGGTGACCGATGGCAGGGCAGCAGGCATTCCATGGACCCCAGCGGGACCGCTAGAAGACCTGGACTATGCGGATGATGTTGCCCTCTTGGCGTGCAAGATCAGTGACATCCAGAGCAAGAGCAATCGACTATCCGAAATTGGCAAGACGGTGGGTTTAGAAATTAACGCTGGCAAATCGGAGGTAATGCAGAAGAATGTTCCGGAGCAACCACCAGTGTTCGTGGACGGTCAACCGCTCAGTGAGGTTACAGATACAGTCTACCTTGGGAGCACACTGACTGTAAATGGTGACTGTGAAAATGAGGTCAGGAGAAGGATCGGGAAGGCGAACCAAGCATTCTGCATGCTGAATTCCATTTGGAAATCCCCCGCTTTCAGCATTAACACAAAAATCAGACTCTTCAAGAGCAACGTTTTGAGTGTGTTGCTGTATGCATCAGAATGCTGAAAGACGACCGCTGCCATTGAGCGTAGAACGTGTTTCAAACTAAGTGCTTGAGAAGGATTCTACGGATTTTTTGGCCACACACCATTTCGAATGAAGAGCTCCTGCGAAAAACTGGTCTGGATGTGGTATCTACCGTAGTCAAAAGACGACGGTGGAGATGGTTCGGTCATGTCTGCAGGATGGATCTCAGTTCGCATACGAAGGTAGCCATCATGGATCCGCAAGGCGAACGAAAAAGGGAACGGCCCAAGGAAACTTGGCGCAGAACGTTAGAACGCGAACTCCATACACAAGTATTCACGGTGCAGACGGCAACGGAAGCAACGACAGACCGGAACCACTGTCGTGAAGTTGTCGTCGCCTCATGTACCACCAGGCACGGAGAGGACTGAGTGAGTGAGTGAGTTATATTTTACCAGAGTAGAACCCAAGTAATAATTACTCAAATGCTTAACACTGAAAATTTTTATGCTATTAGTCACTATTGACTAACTAAACGCAATACTACGCGTAGCAAGAACGAAGACAGACCTTTCGGGCAAAGAGCTTTACCGTCTCTGACCGTCTCCGGTGGTCTGTCACCAAATAGTTGTTTCAGTGCGTAGACTGTATGTGCCAGTGAACCGTCGCTTGGGTTTTGTTGCAGGATAAATATGCAATATTTATCAAGTTCACTGGGACCAAGCTTGCGAAGTAGGAGTCTAACATTCCACTCATCGCGTTGTGCGGCAAAATCTACTCGGAACAAATATTTACACCTATGGAACCACGTCTAGAACGTAAAATTAGCCTCAGCGTCGAATTTAAACTCATGAATACTATTACCGATGCCATCGACGGACGGTGGAACACTGCTGCTCGGTAGAGTACTTGGCATTTTACTTTGAACTAGTAATACCATCTACTTTATCTGCTGCTTGAGCGAAATTTCTAATTTACTCTGATCCATTTACGAAATTAAAACAAAAATAAACGCGCCGCCAAAAGTTATATATATATAATCTATATATATATAATAATATCGAGAATATATATATATATATCTAAATATATATATATATATATAATATATATATATTCTATAATCATATATATATAATAATACACAAATCAATGTGTGTAACCATATTTTGGTTACATACCGAGATATGTGACATAAATTATATCAATGCATGTGCATATATATATATATATAGATATATAATAGATATATATATATATATATATGCACATGCATTGATATAAGTATGTAAAATATATCGGTATGTACAAAAATATGTACACACATTGATTTGTTTATTAGGGCATTTATCTCTGAAACTTTAATTCCAGTGTTGTTACTTGTATATCATATCACGACTAACCATTTCAATGGAAACACTGGATTACAGCGTTTTTTCTACGGTTGCTGTGGTAATCGTAGTTAAATTTAATACAATTATGTCATTCAGGGTGTAGGATTATAACCGGGGTTCGATCAATAATTTGAGGTGCATAAATTAAGTGTGATCAATTCTTAACACGGAACGAGACATTCATTCAAAATTTGGTTACATTAGTTACAAACTAACTTAAATGTCTTTTAATTCGTGGTTAGTATTTAACTCGACCGACTATACGTGACTTTCAATGGAATTCTCAACGTTGATTATTTATCAGTGCTTTTCATGAACAAATATTACACATCTAATGATAACTGTGCAGCTAGATGCTAGTGTAACCATAAATTCTTTAATCTTGAATTAATAATTGTGCGTCCATTCCTAGGGTTCAACAAGCAGCTTATTCATTCGCTAAGTGGACAATGTTCGGTTAACACTTCATCATTTCACGCCACCATTTTCTCCAATAGGCTCAAGCCTGCGATAAATATTTCATAACTTGTCGATCATAATTATTTATGACCTAGTGGCAAACGCCTCAATGAAATTTGTCGACATAACCCTTCAGAATCTATCAGCGACATCCTGTTTTTCAATGGTTTAGCAATACAATGCTTCGTTAGGCCCGAGACCAGAATGTTTTCTGATTTTGTGCACTGTAGATCTCCAAGTTCCGAATGGCAACGAGCTGGGATGCCATAGCAGAATTGTAGCATATTGTACTTCCTTTAATAAATATTAATCTTTTCCCATTTGACCGATCGACATTTTTTCTAGTACTTTTCGATAGTATGTACTTCTTAGTGGTTTATAATGGAGTCAAATTTAAATGTTGTTTGGAAATATTACAAGTTTTCTTGCTAAATTGTGGATAAAATTAATCACGTTGATTACAACAATTATTGATTAGAAGATTTAACGCCAGAATAAAGCAAGCTGTTTCACAATATTGGCATAAACCATTGCAAGTGAAGGCATATACGGTAGATTCAAAACGGATTAATAGAGATAGATTGTACGTTAAAGCGAACGTGTCGGGCTTTTACCAACGGGACTCCTTCATGCTGCCAGTAATGCAAATTCCTTACAGCATTGGTAGTAATTTGGTGTCTTGCCCGATAGACTTGAGAAACGCTGTTCAAGAATTTTCCAGAATGTCTTCATATGGAGCAGATCTCAGGCGTGAAACGATACTTATGCAACATTTCAAGATTCCAGGTTTATGAAATTATAGTCACACAGAACATATAACTCCACAATTACCATAACATAGTAACTATTCGTCCTTAAAAAGGAATAACGAATAATCAGGTAATGTCACGTATAGTCCAGGTGAATACTTACCGTGAATATGGGAAATCTGTAGTGTCATTTAATGGTTGCGTGTCTGTTGTGACTCACGGCATTCGAGTAAATGTTTTAAAGGATGATGTGGTGTATTTCATATTTCGTAGTTTAGTATCACATCACTCCGAAAATTTCTTTGAAGAGGAGTAGGGAGGCTCAGTTTTTGCAATCGTTCTTCGTATGTTAGTATCCGGAAACCACTTACGAGTTTCGTTGCACGATGCTATATTTTATCAAGCAATATTTTATACATTTGTAACCAAGGAATCAAAGTTCACGATGCTCCATGGTTGGATATAAGTAGGTTATGATGATTTTTGGCATTGTTCCAAACGAAAAGGTTTCAAAAATCCGTCGCAGCATATATAGGAGCTTGAAAGTACGCCTGTAGATGACCTCACAATGCACTCTCTGCTTCAGGCTGCCGCATAAGCTGACTCACATATCCCATTTCCGACTCAGCCCAACTTAAATTCGTCTGCCAAATTGATATTGGTACTGAAATAACTTACCAATTTTCGGCACACTACATTTTTGGAAATTAAATGGTATATTATTCCCAACCGACCATTGATGGAGAGCACCTAAATCATCTTAAACTGTACACAGTCCGCAGAACATTGTATCTGCGACCAAAGCTAAATATCATCAACAAAGAGAATCATCTTGCATGAGAGCGGCTCTGGTAGGTCAGTAACACAAGATCTTTTGAAAGAAGCACCGAAACAATAGCAGGTAAACAGTAAATAAATGAGGTAATATACAATAGAATATAAATTGGAAATCCAAGAAAAACGATGTCGAACAGCGCAGAAAGAAAGCCTGCGAACTAGAGTAAGTAAGGGAATTAGATTTTGAGTCCAAGTAAAGAAAAATTACGCACTGCTTAAACTGTGTGTTCAGATTCGCTTTAAGTGTACTTCAAGCAGATTGCTTTTTAACTAACTGTGCAAATTCTGACCAAACGTTGATCGGTGAAATAAACACATTAAGCTAGCATGTTTTTTTTAAAATCAGTAATTCACTAAATAAATTTGTAGATTTATTTTTGTTAAATCGATGAACACAAGCATTGAATATGCTCTTGTACTCCAAACGAGGAACAATAATCGTAAACTCGTTTTATCACTAGTTTGCTGACAAATGTCGAGCCAATTAAGGCCGATTTCAACCATAATAAACTTGAAAAATATCGGCAGAATATTTTCTGCGTGTAAGCAGATTTTAATACAATTCGTAAAACGTTTGCAAATCTCTTGCACCGGAACGTACACGAGTAATCAATAAATAGCGGTGCGTGCCGCGTACACATTCGCACTAAACATACCTTCCAGCAGCATCAGAAAAACGGCCTATCCTCCAGAAGTTTTGCAACGATGATGTTGAGACTATCCACAGTCTCAATGAATCACCTAAATGGCCTTGGACCAAAACATGCTAATCAAATAATTGAGGTGACATTATCGTTGCTGTGAATAAAATATGACATTTACCATTTCACACATTATCCATGAGAATTCTGATCGACATTAATTTTGCTTGAAAGAGAGGATACTCATTAACCCTGAGACATTTTATCGAGAATATCAACGAGACGGTTTTTCTATTCAAAAATTCTCAAAAATATCCGCGGTGAACTCGCAACCTTGTGTAAAATTAATTGAACCATCTTGCGTAACAAAACTTACTGTCACTTTCACCGCAAATGCTAAACTTGAACGTGCTGAACAGCTGACTTGTAATGGTAGATATCATCTAAACCCGGCCTAGTTGCTTCTGTGTGCGGACACAAACATGCCTGATCCTTTAGTGCTTGCCTCGAAAACTGTCTCGATTGGTCCGGTTCGAGCAAATGACAAACAGGCGTTGTTCTGACAAAATTTGCCCATCCCAAGCGCACACACACTCACATTTACCATTCAGCTTTTATGTCTGGATGTGGGGAGTGATGTGTGTGTGTGTAATCACACCAGTATTTTTTTCTTAGATTGTAGATGCATTTTCCCACCCAATCCATTAATGGCATGCTCACTCAAACAATTCTCACACCGAATTCATTTGGTGTTTTGGACAAATAAAACTCATTTGTGCCAGCTGGGATAACAAGGAACACTGAGAAACCACATGGATGCTAATGATACAAATCTGGCGTTTTATTTGTTTTGAACAACCCTGAAATCACGAACGCGACATTCCCGAGTTGGTGAGTGCATGATTTATTTGCTTTTATGTGCAGCAGGCGATGATTTCATTAATCTGAATTCTCACTTATTAAATTTGCTACTGAATTTTACACATGATTGTAAATCAACCTATTTCTTGTAACTTTGATTTTAACTACTATCCGATTCAAATTCACGGTTACGTCAAACATTTGAACTTATTAGTTGGGCTGCAGCTGGGCTTGCTTATGTCAAAGTTTTACTAAAGTTCTGCTGGCGTTGTGTAGTTATTCAGCAACGTGCATCTTAACACGTTGAATGAACAGGATTTTCTATAATTTCAACCATTTATATCAAATTATCGACATCGTCTGCAAAGAAAATAACACTAAGAGTAATTTTTATGTTGTTCTAAAATATTCTGTACTATTCTCTAAAGCGACCCACCAGTAGGTCGCTTCGAAGCACAAAGATATCGGTCACGACCGATCGGTGCGTGGTATCGCACTCAACATGTAAACGACATTCGGTAAAGGGGAAATCAACATGACCACATTTAACAACGTATGTGCACCGATTCAATATAATCGATTTTCTTAGTACTATCTAAAGCACAGTGTTAAATTGCATGGCAGCTGCCAACAAAGAAGTTTATGGGACTTTTCATAGTAATCCACGAACAAATCAATTCTGGTCTCAAATAACGTACCGATTTCAATCCGATAAATGTTTTCGTTAGCATTTCCACGCAATGTATTGTTGTGCAAATATTCCGTGCATGTTTCCTTTTTAAACGTTTTTGTCACCATTCTACAATTTGATATAGTGCCATCAGCTTCACTAAGGTTGTCAATTTTCAGCACACATGATTTCTACAACAACACAATTATATAGATAAACAAAGTTAAACTTTGATGTCCTTGTTTAATTGTGTTCGTACAACAAACCACGATGTTCATATATAGTATCAAAAAGTCATCCTCTTTCAACACTCAACCCGCTGACCAAAGTAATGAGTTGCTAGCATCCCCAGCACTTACAAATCGCAACGAGTTTCTTGCTGTTCGCCCTTATCAATTGGAGACGTGAATTTTATATACTGTGGACGTTATAACAGTGGAAACAGGGGTACACAAAGTCAGACTTTTTAACCGCATTTTGATGGAATTTGGACAACGAACCACGATGTTCAAACACAGAATCACATAATGATTATGATGGATGACCAACTTAATGTGTTGCGCACATGCCCCGCACTGACACCACTACCGATTTCTGGCTGTTTGCCATCATCGGGTGGAGACAGTAATATCAGGTTCAGTGAGCCTTGAAACAATGGATAAGTGGTAAACGAAGTTATACTTGAATTCCACTGTTGCATTGGATACGTAAAACGAATGTGTTGCTCACATGACCCGCACTGACACCACTACCGGTTTCTGGCTGTTTGTCGTCATCAGGTGGAGACAATAAAATTTGTTACAGTGAGCCTTGAAACAGTGGATAAGTGGTACGCAAAGTTATACTTAAATGCAAATGTTACGTAGGGTTCGTACAACGAACCACGGTGTTCAAACACAGAATAAAATAGTGATTCTTGGTCAAGCACTCAAGGCGCTCATTGATGTCCAAAGCATTGTGCTGCACACATCCCCCGCAATGAAACGCCAAAACCGAATCCTGTCTGTTTAGATTAGTTTTAGTAAGCCTTGTAACAGTGTAAAAGTGGAAATCAATTTCATATTTTGCCATGCGGTGGATGTGAGCACCTTATGTAAATAAATGTTAATGCGATGTTGTTTAAACATGGATTTGCAAACTAAAATAAACACACTGTCGTTCATTGGATTGAAACTCGTGTTTGTTTACATTCGGCATGCAATAGCAAAATACGTGTAAAGTATCTACCATGTTATCCACCGTTGCTAATTTTAACCTAAGTTGGGAAACATATTTTTAACAACAACAAAAACCACAAAATATTTTAACATAAATTTAATGCTCCTCTCTCAATGTACTCCTCGGAAAATTTTAATTGTATATAGATTGAATGGTATCAGTTTGTTACAATATCAAATATCCGAAGGCAACATCATCTCAATTCTTCATTTCTGTAATTAGTAGTCAACTGTCAGAATAATTTGTAAATTTCTTTATCGATCGTTTTAAACATGCTGCTAATTTTTCACAGATAATTCACAAAATATCCGCAAACGAATTCACCAAAATCTCGTTAATTTTGTTCGATTCCAATCGTTCTACCTCCATCCGCGTGCAAGCGACAGCAACGTTTCCTATTTTCATGTCACCTACAAACTCGCGCTCATCGTTATTGATGGACTCTGCAAGGTTTACCGGAAACTCAAAAACATCCTAGTGCTCGGCTAAGCTTCCTGATGTAGTTGTCAATTTACTCGCATGAATTTAGTCAGCAAACGAAGCTGGCGACCTCGCGTTAGTCTGTGGGCTTTCATCTGACTAAGCAATCATTGTGCACACACTCAGCAAATTGAGACGGATGTGAAAAAAGGAATTTTATTCGAAAAGGATACATTTATTGTCCAATGCTCAAAAATAAATAAATGAATACTATAAATAAAAATGTTTTCAAAATGCTCATTTGCACGCATTTTCATCACACACCCCACGCCCGGTTTCGTGTTGCTTGCACTCATAATGAAAGGACAGTAAGATCAGAATCCGTATGCTCTTGAAACAGTGGAGGAATAAAAAAACAAGTCGCGCTTGTATGCCACTGTTGGATACGGTTGCTACGACCAAGCTGTTCAATCCTTTTGTCCAACCACATGTATAATGTGGTTAAACACAACCATGAAGCAAAATGCTCATTTGCATGCATTTCCACAACACGCCCCACGAAATGCATTCAAATGAGTATTTTGTTTCATGTTTATGAGGTTAACCCTATTATACATGTATTTGGACACGTGTGATTGAACAGGTTGGTCGTTCGAGCCTTATCCAACAGTGGAAATGTGTTCAGTTCTAATCATAGTGTTTCTCAGCATGCGTTAAATTAACATTTTATCGACCGTTATTTACGTGACATACTAAACTGTATCATAAATTAGCACATTCGCTTGTCATTGTATATTGGGATCGTTTTCTAGTTCTGCATTCAAAGTGAGCGGTGGAGCGCATTTGCACAGAGGATAATAGGGTTGGCTTTCAACTGGACGGTCTAGGTTAGAATCACACCGCAAAGGTACACAATTGGATAAGCGCTTGTCTCAAAGCTAATATAACCAGGCTCGAACAGTAATTGCAAAATAATTACAACAGCCTAGCCCTTTTTCCTGATTATATATATGTATAGCTTGTGTGAAAAAAAAGCAGATAAGCACCGACACAATGGGTTAAACCGACTGATGAAAAACAAAGAGGATTGAGCATAACATTGTTGAGAACCACCTAATAAAATGATTCATTTTAAATGCCGCATGCCTAATTTTTGACAGCGTATCATGTGCGATCTTAATGAAGTTCTGCTCAAGCATTTGATTGTGCTAGCAATTAATATGTTCCCATTCAACGGAGTGAAATAAACAATGTCTGCTAATTTCAGTGAAACCGGTTTCCCTATCGCCCATTATTGGTGATCATTATTGTAAAGATTATTTACATTCGTTCACCTCTGAGTTAAAATGTTGCATATGATTACATCAGCGCAAAATGTACATTGACAACTTAAGATGCATCATATCTACGTGCAACGAAGTTCATAGTCGTTGATCACCACAAAATAATGGAATTTGTGTAGGCGTTTGCTGTACTTGTTCGCCATTTTCGTTTCGCTAATCATCTATGATATATGAAAAGATTGATGTCGTTTGTTGCTCAAAAGAAACGACCGACGGAGCCGATAGGGAATCAATTATTTAGCAATTGTTTGCGCCATAATTATTTATTCCAATAACATCATGCAGAGAGTGCATAACTGGAAATCATTGAAGAAAAATTGTCAAAAACGGGTTACGAAATATTGTAAAACACGAAAAACAACAATTGATAAACCGGATGGGTATGAAAATATGCCTGTATGTGAATTAATTAACATGAAGACCTAATGAACGCAAGGGATTTAGGATCAGAATAGCATGAAATGAGATAAATATTATATCCATTGTTGAGAAAACTTTAAATTTTTCTTGTATTATTTCAGAGCAATAATTCATATATTGATTTTATGAGTGATGTACCGTGATAAATCTTTCACAGTTTAATAATCACGACGCTTGTTTCGTGTGCGTCTGACCAAGGCGTTGTGATAATGGTTGATTGTAGATTTTATTTCGTTGAACGTCTCAGGCTTCGAGTCTTGAATAAAAATTATACCTAATTAGACACAAGCAAGTACAAAACGAGAAACGCCAACCTTGTTTTATTTGTCAGTAAGTGATGTACGAAATGGATATACAATATCTCAGCTTACATGATGGTTTCTTTCGTCAAAATAAATGTACATTGGAATTATTATTTGGTACCATTTATAAAATGTATCCTCTCAAATAGAACTAAACTGCCAGGGATTTATCCAACTTTTTTAAATCACAGCTCACATGAAAAATTCAATCATACGCTTAACTTTTTAATATCAGTTCTTGAAACACAAATTGTTCTCCAATAAAAACAACTTTTGAAACATTCTATAGTTGCATGTATTTTCATCACACATCCCAAATACCGGTTGCG
Organism: Atriophallophorus winterbourni; assembly: GCA_013407085.1. NCBI lineage: Eukaryota > Metazoa > Platyhelminthes > Trematoda > Plagiorchiida > Microphallidae > Atriophallophorus > Atriophallophorus winterbourni. The sequence goes on from JACCGJ010007848.1 coordinate 39,149, forward strand.
TGCTGCTTGCATTCATCAGTTTCGTTCAATATTATCAGAATTCGCATATTTGAAACAGTGGAAAAACGGTAAATGATGCTTGAACTGTGAAAACACAGTTGAATAAAGATGACAGTTTGTTAGATCGTACACGTTCGTTCCCAAACATATTTCAATCGATTGCCGACACGACCAGTTGTTCAATCACATGTGCACATAAATATTTTGATCAGGTTTAACCATAGGCTTGAATAAAATCCATATTTGCGTCCATTTCCTTTACATAAACCCCACAACTGCCTTTGCGCTCTCTGCAATCATCCTGCCAGCCGGATCCTCATGAACTGGAACGAAATGGAAATGGTTAAATGCTTCAACTCTGAAGATTCATTTGGATAAGACAGGCATTACAACCTGTATGCGGGCTGAAAATGCATGTAAATACAAATATATTGCTCGCCCCAATGAATTATCATGTTGCAAATTTGAGTGTTGAACAGGTTGGTCGCGCAAACTTTATTCAACAATGGCTTACAAGTTCATTCCATTTCTACCATTTCTCCACTGTGTAAAGTCATGCGGATATTGATCCAACTGACGGTGCCTGATGATGACAAACAATGCGAAACTCGACGTAGCTGTGTGTGATCAAAATGCATACAAATGTGGATTTTTGCTCGATTTCAAGGGTTGAATCCAATTTACATACATATGTGAACATGAAATTAAACAGGAAGGTCGTGCCAATCTTATCCAACCTTTGTATCAAAGATTAAAATTTGCTAAATTGAAAAAAATGTTATTTAGTTAATTTCGTTAATCATAAACATTACGAAGGTGCATGAAATATCAAACAATTTGTTGCCATACAAACTGCGCCTTCACCATGGTCATCAGAAGCTTGTATACATGGTCTATTCAAGAAATTAGAAAAGGTCTTGCCCAAATATGTCAAAATGTTCCACCAACATTTGATTTCTAAGCTATTTTCCACCGCAATATTTCGGTTTTAAGCAATCCCAAGTTTTGTTAATATGTACTGAGCTGTTAATTGTTGTTTGCCAATTAACGTGATTTTTAATTGGACAGCGAGTGTATTATGTGTTGAATTAACATTAGCGCCTAAAATATGTTACGAATATTGCCCAACTCATTTTTCCAATTATTGAAGCATGCTTGATGTAACATGATCTCGTTTGATTAATTTCCCATGGGACTGGGAAGCAACTCTTGGTTTACTTCATCTGCACCTCACAGCTTGTCGAAAATAGTTCACTTTGCTCTGGCAAGGTTTTAAAATCTCGAATGATGAATATTTCATTGTCAAAGTACCTAAATTCAAAGACATTTTTATCGTGAAAAGAAAAAAAGGAACAAACCTGGTAGCGAAGTAAGTTTTTGCTCGTGTAATGGAAACTCGTATCAAAAACTCTAAAGTCAATTTCGAAGTTTTTCCACCAACTATAGCAGACGGTTGCTGTGCATTTTTGAACTGATTACGCAGAATGTCACATTAAAAAAATATTTGATGAGATCAATTAGAAAAAACATTTGTATGAAAAACGCATCATTCGTGCATTGATTGGTTATAGACGATTTTCACCATCACATGATTAATTTCATATTTCATAACCAATTGTATACTAATGTCGACCTCACGTTTTTTTTGAAAATAACAATTCAGAATCATATATTTGTACATAAAACATAATAAATACTTGATAGATATTTGTGTGTAAACGGTTGGGCCAGTTTTGGGAAATCCTATGGGCCGGTAGATCGAAAACCTAGAATATGATGTCAAAACTTCGAATCGAATAATCTGAAGTAGATTTCTGCAGAAGTTGTGGAAAACACGCGGAGATCTTAGCCACACAAACGCAGCGTATAGGTGAAAAGCAAAATCATAAGTTCAATAAGTTATTATAATTTCATCAAACAAAGTTTTCAGATGACTCTAATAAGGCAGTGTCCAACATTAAATATTCTAGTGTCTTGTATTAGTCTAATCGAACGCTGCTGCAGGCTGAGCAAAGATTGTTGGAGAAAAGTTTGAAATTCTGCATAAGTAAAAGCATGATAAAGTTTGATAAACTTATCCATTGCATCGGGGGCTCTTTAAATGGACTTCCTAGTGAACAAAATGATTAGATACGGAACTTTAAAGTTGGTGTCATTAAAAACTAATAGTGAGGGGAATCAAATCTTGAAAGTACATCTCAGCTGAAGTAATATGCAAATATATTCATTACTAAGGTTTATATAGGTAAATTAGCATTAATTTTGAACAAGGCCGTTTATTTGGACAAGGTCAGGAAGCACTTATCCGAGGGTTTTTATGAACGGATATATTATATCAAAACGAAACAAATGCTATAAATAACTTCAAAACGGTATTTTCAAGCTAGTTACGTAACTTCAAGAAGAGTTTGGGAAAGGGTTTTTTGTATAGCTTATATCTGAAATCAACTACCACTCATAGATTCTACGGTTTGTCTAAAATACATAGGGACAGCATTCCCGTATGAGCTAACGTTGATGGGGTTGTGTCAGCAGCATAGGAGCTAGCGATTATTTGAACCAATTATTTGACGATACGGCCTCGTTCATTAAGAACGAATACGACATTGAAGCACACTTGAAGTCAGTGACAATTTGGGGCGATATAATAATTGTTAGCTTCGACGTGAGTGCTTTGCTTGCCAATGTCAATAAGACAAGTGCATTACAAATAGGTAGAGGGGCACTGGGAGCGGATGCCAATTTGTTGGATTTCACAAATATGTCCGTTCAGCAAATTGTCAAATGCGTCAACCTGCTTAAACATGAATCACTTTGTAGTTAATGGAAAAATATATAAACAAAATGAAGGGTTAGCAATAGGTTCACCGATAACTTCAAAACTTGCTATAATATATGTATATATGGAGAGCCTTGAAACTAAGATCCTTAACAACAAAATGGTTAGACCAAATTTTTGGCGGCACTTCGTCGATGACACGTTTGCCATCATAAAGCAGGAACAATTAGAATCATTCTTAGGCTATTTGATTGTTCTTGATCCCAAAGTAGATGGAACGATAAAAAACTTTAGTTTATCGACAATTTATCGATACAGATGTTGTTTCACGATAAACTTTCACACATCCGAGAACAGTCTTTAGGTCCATAGCTTCATACCTTTTCCATCGGATAGAACATCTGTGCGGCGATAAAAATGAACAAAAGCAGGTTCATTGTGAACCTAGCAAACGCCGCTTACGCCACGGTTATACGAAACTCTATGTGAATAGACACTTGATAATTGGTAAAATCCCATAGGTGAAATTAGAGAATTAAGGAGATACGGTTTGTATACCGTATGCTAAAGGCACGTCAGATACAACCAGACAATCCCAAACCAGCCGTCTATACTTGTGGCTTATAAGAAAGGAAAAAAGCTATCCGTTCGATGCATCTGAAGAATAAAACACAGCTATAACGCGACACGAATAACATATACAAAATCGAATGAAAGTGATGCCTTAGTGTTTACATGGAAGAAACTTCCAGAGAACTTCACACCACCATGTAGGAGAAGCGAAGCGCGTCAAAAGGCAGTCATGAGATGCGAGGAAATATCAATGCGTTGTTTGTGATTCCGCCTTGGCCATGCACCATTCAGAAAAAGCCGCAGCGTAGAACTAGATGTCGAATTGTTAGGACTAGTTATTAAATCTGATGACGAACGCCGATTTGCGGATGTGATCGGGATTGCTAAGGCAGTTTGACTGGCGGTCAATAAGGTAAATGGAGCATAAATCTGCACAATATGGCGCTCAGCGCTGATGCGAATGTAAATAGTTCATATTCGTCTTATACCTGATAATAGATTAGATTTTTCCTTTTCTTGAACAATTGTTTAACCTCAACCTCATTAAATATGTATTTTTACGCATGTGGGCCATAAAGTCAACTGAACTTGAACGTGTTCACTTGTTTTAGATTGATATGCATTAGACAAATTGACCATTGATCCTGGTCATGCCTACCTGACTTGAAACCCCTTAGGCTTACCATAGGCTGATTTGCAGTCAAGCAGAAAAAAGCTGTAGGATTCACTGCTATTTAATCATGTCTCCTGTCCTGACTATCACCCTATGTATGAGTATGCTTCTGCATCAGATGTGAAACCTTACCTAAAACCTGCTCTAACCGATTACACTCAAATATTTTGCATTAAAAATGCACGATCGGCCCTAAACTTATTGCTATATAGAACTATAGGCTGCTCAATGGTAGGGTTGAAATAGGCGTGGTGGTTAGAATGCGATTTAGTCATGTTCCATGTACTGCATATCACCCTCATTCTAGCTATTCTTCTACGTCACAAGTGAAACGGTACCCCAAAAACCGCTCTAACCGATTGCACATAAATGTCTTTGCATTATGAATACACCTTAAACTAATTTCACTCAATAATAAAATATTATTAGGACGATATATGACATGTGAAAAACAAGCAAACAAAATAATTCATAATATTTGATTCATACTTCGTATACAATACATTGGTTCATATCACCAGAATTCGAATTGCGTACACTTTTAGATTATCCATACTAAACGCTTAGATGAGCTATTTGTTTGTCAAAAAGAGCAGTTGTCTTTCAAAAACTATTAAGCATAGCCATGAAATTTATCGCCGACGAAAGCTCGGGTTACATTGCGACCTTGTTAAAATGTCACGGATATTACCTGGATGTTAAAAGCAACATGGTGTTACATTTTTAAAATTCGACAGCCTGTCAAAGTCAGAACCATGGGAAAACTGAAAATGTCATGGTGGTAGATGATTCGCTGTGGAAAAAATTAGTTAGCCTATCACCATGAATATCATACCGATTTTTTCGGTGAAATCTTTAACTCTGATTTGTCAGATGGTGGATACTGTTCTCTAGACAACAGACGGATTGCATTCAAATAAATTGTCAAATTATAAAAAAGCCCACTATGTAAACACTACATACAATATAATCTGAAAAATAATGGAATATTTTGAAATTTAAAGTGAGATTTCATTAGCAAATGTTTAAGCAAATCGCTATCCAAGAAACAGACATAATGGCGGTTTATATTCTTTCGAAATAAATTCGAGAAATCCCAGCAAATCAATTCAAATTTTCATTAAAGCATCCAAGTACTTTGGAGATAACGTATGAATATGTTCAAGAATAATTACAATACATTACAAATTCTGTAGAGGTTAACTTTTAAATATATGTTAACATTGCCTGGTTAGCTCAGTCGGTAGAGCTTGGGAATCTTAATCCTAGGATCGTGAGTTTGAGCCCCACATCGGACGGTTGAATTTTCGTGGTAGCAGATCACAAGGATACAAGTTAATTACACCAAATCCAACCTCGCACCTGAATACCCATTCTGACTTTCCATATTGATAAAACATTTGTATCTGCCCGTTTAATATTAAAATGAAATACAGCGATATATGTACTATATACTAAATAATGTATTGAGGTAAACTGACTGTAGATATTTTGAAGATTCAATATCCAGTTTTCATGGTGAAAAAAACAAATAGCTTTATAATACCGTAGTATTTTGATATCAAATATTCAATCACAGCATAATATTCAGTGTCGGGAAATAATGGTTCAGTTGAAACTCATTTCTCAATTTCACCAACGTGTGTCTTGATAAAGAGGAATGTATAGCTCATTGTCTACTGAATATCAATCAGAATCATCGTCTTGAATCATCCACATTGAACACCAGATGATCGGCATGCAATCAGAAATAAAAACGGAATTCTGTTCGACACCGATGCGAAAGTAAATAGTTTATATTCACCTTATGTCTACTACTTAATTCGATTTTTGTTTTTCTTCAAAAATAGCCTTAGCCCCGTAAGTTATGTACTTTTACGTATGTGGGCAGCTGTGTCAACTGACTTTGACCGAGTTCACTTGCATCAGATTGATTTGGATACACACTGTGAGGAAAATAGACCACTTATCCTGGTCATTCCCACGAGACGTGACACACTGTAGGCGTACTATGGGCTGTTTAGCGGTAAGGTGAAATAAGTGGTGGTGGGTTCACTACTACTTAATCATGTTCCCTGTCCTGACTATCACCCTTGGTCTGACGAAGCTTCTGTGTCAAAAGTGAAACGTTACCCAAAACTGCTCTAACCGATTGCACTCAAATTTCCTTGCATTATGAATACACGATCGGTCCCAAACATATTCCAAGCGATTGCCCAAAACTGAATTCATTCAAGAATATTTCGAAAGACACGATTTAATGGATTTTACTATAGCATACAGTGCATGCAAATCTGAATAAAATTTAATTTAAGTATGCTCAAGCGTGTGCAGTTACATGGAAATATATAAAAATATTTTTTCTTCATTATACGAACTTGAGGTCTGAGAAAACACTATTTTCATGGACATATCAATACCTATTTTAATATACAGTAAATCAATTTGACTGCAAAAACAACCAGAACATTATATAATTGACTCTCTCTTTACCCGATGCCGAGGTATTTAATTTTGCTTCAGACAAAAGAATGATTTAATCAAGGTGTTCGCTCGTTTCGTAAATCGACGTTCGGCTGCACTCTCAGATTGAGATTCAAATTATGAATGATTTATGCGCCCTGCTCTCTCTCTCCCTCTCTCCGCTGCAAACGTTGCGACAAATTTGATAAACAAACAGTTTGTCATTGAAAATTTTTCGGGTTGAAATTCTGTCAACTGTTGAACGTTTTGAGTAAGAGCAGTATTTAGTTAAAGCATTTATCAAAATGATATTGGTCGTTAGTACGATTTTTATCAGATCTGTTGATATTTTGCGAGGCGTAAAATAAAGAAAAGTTTCAAAAATGGATGATATTAATCAATTGAAGCTATTTTGGTCAAGGGGCGTCGAAATTTATATTATGGAATCCTGTTCAAGCGTTTTCAATAATATCTTTCATTATGTTGAATGTAAAACCAGTGATGATCGATCTTTGTATAGCGCGCCACAATACCGAAAAATTGAACCACGAAGAAACATCCGTATATGCTTTTCCACACACTTTGCACACTTTACGATCGGTTTCATGTTGTTCGCAGTCATCAGGTAGGGACAGTACGATCAACATCTTGATAACTTTAATCGGTGACGCAATGGCAACCCGGTGAGTAGGGATATCACAATCGAATAAGACTGGAACGACCAAACTGTTAAATCCCGTGTCCAGACACATGCAGATGGGCTTAAACCGTATTTAGATGCACTTCCATTACACACACTCTACGACCGGCTTCGTGCTGTTGCACACATTAGGTAGGACCATTACCATCAAGATCCGCATGCCTTGAAACATCGGAATAAATGGTAGACAAGTTGAGGTTTTAAACCACTGTTGGATAAGGCTTGCACGACCAACATGTCCAATCACGTGTGTGGTTGATTTTAAAAACAGTTACTTGAACGTATTATCCATAATTGCAAACTTGTTCAACACGGGCAATCCTTGGAAATATTCACAAGAAATTAGTATCGAATTAGGTGGTCAGTAGCATCAATCGTAGAGGCAGCTGATATAGTATTTGGAATGTCGGTAAACGTATGTCTAATTCTTCTTTAATACTGCGTATTTGGGAAATTTTCGCCCACGATATCCCCAAGGATCATGGATATTTACTTGAGACCAGTCATAGAATACGGTGTGTAGTCATGGTCTCCGTGGCTCAAGAAGGATGTTGAACTTATGCAGCGAATCTATCACCGCTCAACGAAACTAGTTCTCAGCATCCGAAACAAACCATATAAAGAAAGGATAGCTCAACTGAATCTGTTCGAGTTTCCCTATCGACGAATCAGAGGAGACTTTATCATACTTTTCAAAATATTGCATGCCCCAAACCATCCCTTACAGGATTTATTCACTCGAAGGGATATGAGATATTATCGGACCCGTGAATATGTGCAGGTGGTACCCAATTCCCGCATGAACTGCAAAACGTATTTTTATTCTGTCCGTGTCTGTTTTACTTGAAACAGTTTACCCTCTACTATTGCTCACTCCACTAGCCTGCGTGAATTTAAAGAGAAATTAGATGAATTTTATTGAACTTTTTGTTTCTCGAACTCTTATATACTGTTTAATCCAATTGTTTATTTTGTTTTATATACATACATTTCAATTTTTACCATCCTATGGTTGTTGTTAAGCTTGTTGCTTTTTAGACCATTAAGAACCTCGAATTACCTTGCTAAATGTTTGGGATGCAATCCATTCCATTCTTGGATGAAACCCTCTGGCATAATTGACTCATTAATCACCAACAAGAAATCACCGTTGTTTTTTTCGGTTGCTCTGTGTTTTCTCAACCTTATCGTGGCTCCATGATAGATTTGAAATTTTGATTAAAATAGATGTCAACCTGACAAGTACAGGTATTACGAAATCGGTAGTTAAATTAAGCGTGACCTGGCAATTTAATTCACCGCATTCTTATAACCTGACTTTATTTGAAATATTTTAATAACTGTAACTCAAATTTGTTTCAGGTGTATTATGGCTTCCGCAATTGATTGTTTTAAGGAATTTTATATCATTGATTTGGCCTCGTGGACTACCATGATGAATACTGACTGGCGAACAATGATGGATTTGAGAGTGGTTATTTGACGAAAATGTCCATATTTCTATGCTATTCCATTGTACACACTTCGCGACTGAGTTCGCGATGCTTACACTGCTCAAGTATCTTCGACTATTTAATAATATTCCAGAAATCACTTCCATCCCGCATTGATTAATTATTCCATAGTGTTTGATGCCACTTCTGTCGATCTATTTGAGGCTTGTTGTTAGTCTATGTGTGTCCACGTCGACCATAAAGGAGCTATTGAGTTTAAAAGACAAAGAAACCTATGATGACTAGCATTGATTAAAATCGAAAAACTAGAAATGGTCCGAAGTAGGATGATGCGTAAAATCCTGAGGTGTACCAGAAGCGAAGGAGGATTTGTCGAAACGTGCAGTACTCTATTGAAGCTATGAACATATATGAAAAGCGTATTCGATTTATTGGGATTTACCAAGTAACAATCTGGGTCAATGTCAATTGCAAAATCGAGTACATAGAAAGTTCGAATGACAGGAGATCCAACGCCATCGAGCTTACGACAAATACAGTGCAGTAAACAAAGGTCAAAACAAAGTGAAGGGTTCATAAAGACAGGATAATGCCAGACCAGTAAAGTTATGTGAACGATGAGAACGTTCGAATAGAAAGAACCAAATATTTTATCCTATTATTATGCTGTGCGTCTTTGTCCAAATCTCGATCTCGTGGGTCATGTGATAATTCAAAATTTGATTTTGTTTCGTGTACGTACTCGATTTTGTATTTGGCATTTATCCGGATATTTTCCCGGCTGTTTCGAATAATAAAGATGTTTTTCATATATGCTGATTGCCTCATACAATACTGCACATTTAAAAAAATCCTCTTTCGTTTTTGTACACCTCGTGATTTTGAGTGTCACCATACTTGGGACCGTTTCTTGAATAATTAAATCATGTATTTTTTCCAAATCCAATGACCGATATGAAAATGCATGCCCAGATAGACATTAAGCTAACCGAAGTATAAATCTTACTGATTAACTAAATTCATCATTTCTATCCGCACACTTTCCTATAATAACCTAAGAGCGTTGGGTAATTCGCCACATGTATGAAATCGAAAAGTTCACCAGTAATGTAAAGAATTGAAACAAATTTCAGATCTTTGCATAAACATTTAAATTAAGGTTGCTATTAATTCGCCTAGAAATCGTGATATTATGAAGAAAATTGGTGAGCTTGAAACTATTCACTGCGTAGATTTGAGTTAGTTACCGCGTGTAAAAACATTTCATAATCTGTGGTGGATGGTTTCGTAATCCTGTGTTTACACATCACCGGTTACGATATTTTGCTTCTCTAGCGCATGTATTATCGAACATCTAAGCTTGTACTCACTCACAAATATGGATGCGATTTGATCTTATCCTTGCATATTTAAATATTACTACTGTTATCCACACTCTGAATAACTTATTTCAAATGGGATCGGTCTGCAACATCCGAGGTCGCATTTGCATGTTAGGAAATCCACACTGTAAGCAAAAAAGTCAATGGCATTTTTATTCGGTAAGTGTTTTGTTTCTAATTCCCTACATGTTAATTTGTTAAACTCAAATAGTGTAACTAAAATCATATCAAAACTGAACTGCATACGAGCTGACTCTGATGTTGCCCTTAACTTTTAATAAGTTATGCCAGTCATAAGGACCGATTATCTTCCTCCTACATATATACATCTGCACCAATGAATTGACTCTATGGTTATTGAAAATTTAATTCCTTTTTCAACCATAAATATTCAATCTTGAATCTATCATTCACGAGTGGATAAAGGATCGCGGAACAATCTAAAGGTATTCTAGCGTTTCGTGATGATGTAATAAGAACTTGAAACAGAGACAACTTTATGGTACAAAAAGCTATCAGTTTAACATTTGCCACAAAATGACGAGGTATATAAGGTAACGGCATATAAAGGTTCATGGGTTAAGAGGAGCAGTCAGATGGCGCATGCCTTGACCTGTATTCATCGAGCATTGAAGTGAAAACCGCAAAAGATTATGAGTGCATGATTTTGTTCCAGTTATGCGTTACAAGTGAAACACTGTCTACACCACAAAATACGGTAGCTATCCAATCGTGAATTTAATATAGGAGAAGCCTTTGAATGTTTGGTGTGTTCGAGTAATGATGTGCGGCGGGTTTTAGTGAATGATTAAGACGTTGATTTAGAGCGAAATCGGAAGGTATGCACATTGTGAAGTGTCGCCATTAGGAAGAAAGGCTGTAAATTTCATGTATAGGGTTTAATAACTACAAGTTTCAGAGGCCGCTTATATTAATGACACAAACTATGTATTATCAAACCAATTTCTTGATTCCTGATTTATATAAAGCACAAATGTTTCGAAACTTCTCTTCATTGTCTTTCTAATATTCACCCGCTTCTGTTATATGCTTCCAAATGCTAAATAAAGAATTTCCATTCCAATCAAACTCAGTTGTTTTAATTCATTTTCAGCATTACCTTTCCTGAATCAATGGTTTGGAATGGGATTGCAAACAAGCTGACCATGCGGGTGCTAACATGAACAAAAATCCAATCCAACTCCAATTCCTCACTTTCCAACTGATGCTGCTTGTTTTAAATTTGTTAACTGACTGCCACACATTCACTACTCCTCATCGGCTCATACGAATTGCAGAAGGAACGATGGCAGGGACCGTGCTTATCAGAGATCTCATGGAATTTCTCGGTGAATCCACGTATACCGAAACACACAATGCGGGAATACTTGCAATAGGAAACGCTGCTGTTCCTGGAGTCAACTGGTTCGCGATTGATTCTAAATCTCATAGTCTTGTAGTCAAGACACCTCCGGACAGAGACTTACTCTGTCCTGAAGATTCTGTCCTCCCAGGAAATGTCATCTCTACGGAAGATGGTGGCATACAATTCCTTGGCGACAAGCCCGATGCTGATGGTGCAATCAACAATTGTATTGTGCAAATATCTTTGCTCCATGGTCCAGCAACCAATCCCAATTTTGATGTGATTTCCATCGTACTTGAAGATATAAATGATCACGCACCAGAATTTTTTAAAAATTCTAAACACAAAGTGAACAATAGTTATTTTGAAATAAAAATTCCGGAAATAAATGAGGCGAAAGTAAATTCTAATGAAAACAAAGAAACCGATTTGCGTGTACCTCTCCCTCTAGCCACAGATGAGGATTCCGGAGCCAACGCGTTATGTGGATATCGACTAGAAGGCTTAGATGCTCATCTTTTTCATCTCCAATTCTCCCCGCCTGTCAGAAGTCCCTTGAACGTCCAACCGAAACAGGTATCCATGCAATCAATTGAAAAGGGTGGACGTCAGGTGAATCAGCTTTGGTTAGTTCCAAGTGTGAAAGGTTCGCCTGATAAAGAGGTGAAATTTATGGTATTTGATCGTGAAAAAAGACCGGAATATAATTTTCTCTTGGTAGCATATGACTGTGGAATTCCACAGAGGTCAAGCAGATTGCCCATCAAGATTCTAATCGAGGATGTCAATGATCATGCACCAGTCTTCAATGACCAGTATTATTTCGCTGAAATTACTGAAAATGAAAGGCCTGGACAAAAGGTTCTGGATCTAGCGGCACATGATCTTGATATGGATTATCACAATGGCAAGATAAGCTTCAATATTCCCGGCTATCAAACCCTCCACCAGGGAACAAACCATGGTAGTTCTATAGGTATTTCAAGCAGCCAGTTGGCTGCTGCTAACTTATTTGATATTGAGCAAAATTTTGATCACAGTTTGAAAGAAAAAGCATCTGTGGAACTTCAACAACCAAATTTGACAACAGGAAAATTGATTGTACGTGTACAATCGCAAGATCGGTGGAAGGAAGCGATGGAATATGCTATATCGGTGGCAAAGAATAACCCGGTTAACATTGGCATTTCAAAAATGCAACATTACATTCCGACAAACACAAGTATAGGTTTTAATACAAATTATAAAGTGAATTTGATATTTGAAATCGAGGCCTGTGATCAAGGTCGACCTGTGCCGATTTGCAATCGGGTCCCTGTTCAAATTGTGATAGTTCGAATAAATAGTAAACCGCCCACTATTTTTGTCTCATATATTCAACCGGGACACAACAATGAGTGGGGTCGTGTAATTGAGAACCTGTCCCCCTCTATGCTAGCTCAAATGACCGTCATTGACGAAGATGATCCTCTGGGAAGATTGGATATATTATGTATCACAAATGATCGACGATTCACGCTGACCGAGATTGCAAACTACGATCAAATACAAGAAGATTCTTGGCAATCTTCACACAAAGTGAATAAAAGGATTCGCCGTGATATACATCGCATGAAGATTTACAAACTCATGGTTAATACCCCACTGGATAGAGAGGTTAATAAAAAGCATCCATCCTTCGAAGTATTTGGTGTGACTTGCTCCGACAACTCTCAAGGATACGCACCAGGTGGGCAATTGAGCAGCCAAGTTACTATACGTTTGTTGGTTGAAGATATTAACGACAATCCCCCTATATTCGACAAGCCACATTATATTTTCCATGCTCCAGAGAATATGCCTACTGAATTCACTACAAGTGGGATGAAGGAAGGTAATTCATATTTGATCGGTTCGGTTCATGCTACGGATGCGGATGAAGGCTTCAACGCTGCAATTGAATATAAATTAGTTTCAAATCCTGCATCGGCGATTGAGATCAACCCCAAAACCGGTCAGCTCTTCGTTACCAAACCATTCGATCGCGAAGTTACCAATGAGGTTTTGCTTCAAATTTTGGCCATCGATTGCCATGGTTGTGAAGCGAAAAATTCTATACGTATGACAAGCACAACTGAAGCACGTCTGATAATAGACGATGTGAATGACTGTCCACCCATTTTTACAGAAATGAATTACCACTTCGAGGTGGAGGAGGGTGTCGACCTGGTTAAAGTTGGACAAGTGAAGGCTACCGATATGGATCAAGGAGAATCAGGTCGGATTGTATACCGAATTGTCACAGAGTTAATGAAGCCGCATACTCATGCTTATAGGTCGCAATTTTTTACGAAACTGTCAGACAGTGTTGTTGAACGCAAACAGGAATCTGCAATGGATGTAAGTAAACACTTCCAGATTGACCCGATAACTGGTCTGATAAGATTAAAGAGTAGGCTTGACCGGGAATTAACATCTCACTATGAATTCTACGTGTTCGCAGTCGATAATCCCATGACAAATTTAGGTAACACTCTGAAACAAGCGGAAAACCTTCAATTCACATCGAGTGCAACCGTGTTAGTGACTGTTTTGGATAGGAATGACAATCCACCCAGAATTGTTAATCCGCGTAACCACGCCGAATACATTCTTGGCCCTGAACAGTTAATCGCCGGTAATACAATATTCACGATCGAAGCAAATGATCCTGATCTGGGAGAAAATGGTACTCTCGAATTCGAAATGACACACGTCGAGCGCATTGCTGAAACCCGTCGAAATAATCTTGAAAAGGAAGGAAATTTTACAAAGTATGAAAAAATTAACGTATTGCCACAAGGTGAAACAATCAATAATTCTCCGTTCGCAATTGATCGAACAGCTGGAATATGTTACCTACGAGAAAATTTGCCATCTTTAGGTAACCATGTATTGGCATCCTATATGCTTTATGTTCGTGTCTACGATCTTGGGAAACCAATTAGTTTGAATACATCATTAATTGTACGTGTCACACGGCAAACAATAGACTACATTTCCAAGCAATCCAAGTTTCAAAACATCGGAGATAAATTTCCTGTTGTTGAATATATGAAGCATGATGTTGCTGATGAAACGGATGATAGAATCCATTCGTGGCCGATATCTGGCACAGGTCGAATCACTGATCGGTCGATGATTGTGATATTATCCTCCGTGTTTGTCCTGCTTCTTTTGACTGCAGTCGTTCTACTTTTACTAGTACGTTATCGTCGGCTATTCACAAGATCCGGTTGGTCGCCTAACAGAAGCCCCGGTGAAAAATCGTTAAATAAAGGCAAGTGTTATTTTCAGGTTGCCTACTAGTTCTGCTACATGATAGCTTAGTAGCGTTTAAAGATAGAAAATTCGCTATTTGACTGACCTCACGGGCTTTATTCAAAATCATTGTATTCTGGAACGGCTACAACTGGGAAAATAAAATTTAAATATGTATTGGAAAATGTGTGTGAGAACTCATTACTAGGATACGAGCACAAATAGAAAATCGGTAAGCGGCCACGCAATTCAAGTGAATATCAAGCACTGATCCGATATCCAGCCCAAGTTGAACACGTGCTGAATACTGTTCACAACGTTCATCTTGATAATGTAGAAGTGATAAAGCCATACATTGAACGACTCAACGCTGAGTAGGTTGAGATAATAAAGGCCGGTTAGAATGCGGTCAACTTGGTGGATGGCGCAGATGTCTCAACTATCTGCCATCACGTTCTGCAGTGGACAAACATTAACATGCGTCATCCCTAATGTACCGAGGGATTACGCGAGCTCGGCGAATCGGTCTGCAGATGTCATTTACATCTGTCCCACCAAAACTGTATAGGGATTATGCAGCGTGTAGGTGGGAAAGTTAAACAAATCGTTATTTTAATGTTTGCGTCCAAGGGAGGAGCAAAAGTAATTCCGATTGTGACATGGAGGGAGGAAATCTCAACTGAAAATATTTGTTTGGGTATTTGTTTATCCACGTACGTGTGTAGGAATTAATCACTATGGAATTTCAGTAAACTGGGGACAACACAGTATTATTCAACATGAAAGATAATAATATTTGATTGCTGGTGGTAGACTGTTCCACAAAAAGAATACACGGACTGCGGCGACAGTGGGATTTCAAGAGTCAGGTTGTGACTGTGAGTCGGGAGAATGGAACCAATTGTAAAAAGGTGTCTGAGTGAATGGGACGCAGTATGGATTAATTGGTATCACTGGATTAGGTCAACTCGGATGCGTCTGCGCTCGAGGGTGCACAATCCAATTCTAGTCAGTCGCTGCTCAAAGGGTAGATTATGCAATCCAGTTCCCATTTTGTTTGCCTTATGATAACTCCTTTCGATGAGCGCGATGTCTTTTTCCAACCATGGTGTCTAAGCTTAAGCTGAATAGTCCACAACTTGATATATCTACGTATTGAGTATCTTCGAAAATGAGCACGGTGGGAAAATTCCGAAAATTCGTCTGCGTAAGCCGAGTGGGCTGCATGCACGCTTGTAGACGGCCTCGCAGTGCAGACTGTTTTTCAAATTTCCGCACACCCAGATACCGAGATCTTTCTGCGATATACTCCACTCAAGCGTGTGACAGCCAAGTATGTATGAGAAATGGAGGGGTTTCCCAACTTGCAACATTTGGCACTTGCGCAAGTTGAACGGCAGCTTTTTTGAATTCACCACTTGTGCAGCTTATTTAAGTCTGCTTGTAAAACAGGGCAATCATGAACATAGTTGACCTTCGCCCAAAGTTTCACATCGTCGGCGAAAAGAGCCCGTTTATATCGCACCAGTTTCGGTAGATCGTGTATAAGTATTAAGAACTTTAGTGGACCAAGTGCTGAACCTTGTGAGACACCGCTCGTGGCTTCAATAATACTGGGAAATTCGCCATCTAGTCTTACTTTCGCTTTACGTTCATACAGGTAACTTGCAAACCATTCAAGTATTTATGGTTAAAAGTTAATACTTTACAACACCACAATAAATGTATGCGGTTGCAACGGGGAATGAGATTAATCATCTCTCGGAATTTGTACTCAAGTGATTGATGCGTGAGCAATCTTTTGGTGTGAAGTTGAGGAAGGTTGAAATCACCCATTATGTGTAGTTGGGTTCCGCTCAGATTTACAGCGTTGCGCATTATTTCTAGCAAAATTTCGTTGTGGGTGAGCGGTAAATTACACCAAGGATGTATTTGTCTCCTGATTCCAGGCGCAAGCTACACCAAACGAAATCCTCCAGCTCAAATCATGTATCAGAAACAATTGTGCAGTGAGGACGCTCGTGGTAATACACAGCTACTCCGCCATTGTTCTTGAGCGGTCTCGCCGAAGCACGATCATGTTGGAAATTGCCAGCTCGCAACCATCCGCCTGATCATGGAACCACGTCTCGGTTACAGCGATAATGCCAGCAGAAAACTGATTGATGAAATGAATTAATTCATTTATTTTGTTCCGCAAACACTGCGGATTTGTGTATAAACAGTTAATACCGATTTCGGTATGTAGCAATGATTTGTGGATGATGTCTATTGGTCCGACCCCCTGAGAGAAGGACCTCTGTGGATCTTTGAAACATCTTCCGAGTTTGAGTTTTCAGTGTATTTGCACGGCAATGCTTCAGCTTGCGTTTCTGATACAGCCTTAAATGTGCTTAGTCTGACGTCGCTAGGGATATTTCTCCCATGTACTCGTCAAGTATGACTGACGAAGCCTGTCATTACACTGGTTAGGATTGTTTCATTTTAACGGGGTTAACAAAAAGTACAACCAAGGCGCTAAAAAATCGATACGGCCGAAGTTGGTCGATGTGGTATTGTGTAGAGTTGGCGCGAAGAGACGAAGTCTAAGTGTATTTCGACGCCCGATTTATCCGCGAGCTGTCAGTCAGTCAATCAATGTTGGTATGAAATTGATTGCACGCTGTGTAATCCTCCGAGTAGTTTCCGATAGTGGTAAACACTGATGGATAAATCCAACAGCAGAAACACATAAGCGAAATCAAAGAACGAATGAACAGTACAAAATCCACTATTGTTGAACAAAAAGAACGACAAGTCGTAGATATTTAATTCTTGTATGAGTAGATCCGTCGTAGCAAACTTTTATATAGATATCCAAAAATCACATTGATCGGATGAAAATTATGAAAGCTATATCTATAAGTGTCGGAGCTCAAAATAATCCAACCGCATGTCAGGTCAATTGATTTTAATCTTAAAATGCTCAACGCCCACAGTAGCCTGTGCAGTTCTTAGCCAGCATAAGATTGGTCAGGTGAATGAAATTTAAACCTGATCTCTGTTCGTACTGACACCCTTGGTCTGACTAAGATTCTGTGTCAGAAGCGAAACGTTAACAAAAAACCTGCTCTAACCGATTCATTAGAAACATTCTTGATCATGAAAATTAACATTTGTTTGACTTTTATTCCGTGATATATTATTGCAATTAATAAAGTATAAGTCAAGATGTGAGTAATTACATTGCTTACTAGTAAAAAATGTTCAATTTGATAATTTATTTGAATTTTCTGGGACATATTGATAATGCAATACAATACTTGTTCTGCAGCGTGCACATTCTACATAAAGGCAACAACATGTTCAAAGCGACATACATCTTGCTTTAAATTTATTCGCTAGCAATATACTCTGAAAATAATGGTTAAAATCCTTCACTGACGTTCAATTTCGATAGTGCTAATGTATTGCAGAGGTAAAATTTAAATTGATTTAACACATTGCAACTTTCTAGCTTTCAACGCTATTCTATACATCTGGGTCCGGCACTCAATACGAACAACTCCATCGTAAGCGTAGCCAGCATTAAACACAGTTTTATGACCTTCACCCGATGACCTTATTCCACTAAAGTACATCGGACAGGAACGAAAAATCTGTATCGTATGACCAGCGTGAAGTGTCGCTCACAGCCTCCCTGCAACACTTTACTCAGGCCATGCATCAGTGCCTCGATCGCTTCACCGGGAGCATCATAGCTCGTTGTACGAAATTGTTTAATCACCTGTGCCCACACACATGCAAATGGGTTAATCCGATGGGCTTAAACAAAAGATCCACATTTGCACGCAATTCCATCATGTAAAACGAAGGACATTTTTCTTGTTGTTTCCACTCATCAGTTAGGTTCAGCATATTTTACCAGATTCCATGCTCTGCGATTATCGCACACATTCGTCGCACAGATAAATGTGGAATATTTTTTATGAATACATGATGCTTGATTGGAATATGTTTGGGACCGATCGTATATCCATAATGGAAAACAAGGGTGATAGTCAGGACAGGGAACATGATTACCTAGTAGTCAACCGACCACCAGTGATTTGACTTCACCGCTAAATAGCTAATGATAAGTCTACGGTGATGCTTTATTTACCATTTTTGTCGTTTCATCACTCAAACTACGGTACAGCTCGTAACGCTTTTCTCCGCTGACATATACAACGAAGTTCATCTTCCAAACTGCCGGTAATCCTGGAAATAGTATAAAAAGTTTTGTGAAATTGAAGAGAATGCTACACTGTAATAATCCTAATTTGTAGTTAACTGATTCCCATTTTAGTACCAATGCAAATTTTCATATTGATTAGACATAAGATTAATCATGATATTGATCATCACAAGATCGACTTGATAACAAAAGAGAGTGCTGGAACGTCAATGATATTGAAGAGAGCATAAGCTGAAGTAGTGATGGTTTGAAATCAAAAAGCCTCCAGAGAGTTGCAGAACGCCAATGCCAAAAAGGACGTTAAGCGTCAAAAAGAAAACCACGGTAAATCCGGAACAGCAAAATCTAGGTGAGAATGGTTCCAATGACAGCACTACTAAGAACAGATTCAACTGAAAGGCGACATCAGCGAACAAAGGATGCGCAATTCGACAAGACTTGTTTAACAGGTTCAACGTGCTGAGCACTCGAGTGGTACCGGTTGGAATGATCTCACCCGACAAATCAGGTTGATGTGAGAACCGGAACATACAGACTGAAAGCATCCTTTGTAATTACATCCATAATAGAGAACCATTGAATGCCTTTTACGAAACTTAAAATGTATTAATTGGGAAAATCGTATGCATCTAATTATTTCAATGTTTCGGAGCATTTTACAAACATTCAAAAACCAGTTATTCAGAAGACTTAAATTCTAATCACGTTTACTGTAAAATACACTACTTTACCATTTGTAAAACTTCTTCATTTTTTCTGCAGATCAGCTCTTCAAAAAAAGTCAGTACGCGAACGGCAAACATGGATCGTTCCCAGAAGTGAGTCAATTTGCTGAGATTAATAACAACTGATGCCAGCAAATTCCTGTCTGTTGTTTATATACAAATAGAATTGATAAAACTTTCGAAATGCTCACATTGGCTGGACACCACACACACACACACATATATATATATATATATATCGCTCGCAATTTGCAGGCTTCCTTGATGGTTAGTGCATTAGTAAACAAGTTGCGCTTGTAAGCCACCGTCCGATAAGGTTGGCACGAACAATCTGGGCAATCACACGCTCCCATGAGCATGTAGAATGGGGTTGAACCCATGACCACTGAAAATTCCGTATTTGGGTGCATTTCCACCACACAACACAAGGCTAGTTTCCTTTTGTTCACACTCATCAGGTAGGGCCAGAAGGAGCAGGATACGCGTTGTATGAAACAGTAGAAAAATGGTAAACAGGTTTTGCTTGTATGCCACTGTTGGTTAAGGTTGGCACGACCAAACTATTCAATCACATGTACCCAAACACATTTGGATGGGATTGAAACTACGATCATGTACAAAAATGGAAATTTGCATTTGTTTCCATCATACGCCCCACGACCGCTTTCCTGCTGTTTGCGCTCATCCGGTGGGGACAAAGCGATCGGGATCCGCAAGATTTGAAACACTGTGCGACGAAAACGTATGCAAACAGTGATTTTTGTTCTTGATCAAGAGTTTCACCCCATCGACACGTGTTTGACTAAATGTGATTTAGTAGGATGGTTGTGCTAACTTCGTCCAACTGTGCTTCTTCAAAACGAAACTTGTTTACGTGCTGGGACATTCCAGCACTCTGTCCAGCGGGTGAAATTTATCTGATATAGCGCTTTATGTTGAAGAAAGAAAAATCACCTGCGTTATCGGCCATAACGACTTGATAAATAATCAAGAAAAGTGCCTAAATCGATATCAATATTAGTTGGCTGTAAACCGCTGTTGCTCGTTCTTTATCAGTGTGGATTTCAACACGTAGTTCCCAACATCAATGTGTCTAGAGTACCGAAGTTTAAAGATTGTATGAGGTTTTTATTCTAATATCTCAAATGCAAAATGTTCTGCTAAAATAAGCGCTATACGGATCCCATTGACAGTCAATGCAGGAAACTGGATGTGAATCCTTTCATATAATTTGAGCCTCTTTAAAAAAATTTCACAGTTTCATTAACGCTTAGATTAATATTGAAGTACCTACAGGTGTTCAATTCGCAAGAAAAAATATCAAAATTGTTTCGGATAAAATGCGATACAGAAGGCATAATAGGAGTTGTTTGTTAAATAGTCAACGAAGCGCATTTTTTCGGAAATTTTGCGCATTTGATTCAATGTGTATGTATGACTGTGTGCACAATGGGAGTAAACCGACATCTTATGGCGTAATAATTTGATCTGATTTTAATCAATTCAAAATAACCCGTCAATTTTACATGTTCCAATTAAGAGATACCAGGTGGAGAGAACACATGTTGCGCCACAAACGTAGCTACCACATTAAGCCTTAAATTATAAAGAAATCGTCAATATGTTCGAAACGTTTTATCCTGCTATGTAGAATAGAATAATTTCTGAGAATTATGTCGAGAAGCCTTTGTTATAATAGAATAATACTCGACGCTGCACTTTGCAGCCACAAAATTAGTATTGAACTATAAAATCCTATCGAACGTGTATACACACTGAATGCTTAGCCGCAAGTTCCGGATAATGTGTGGACCAGTTTTGAATCTATACAGATCGGTTTCGCAGTTTTGAACATAATCGTACATGAAGGGTTTGCTAAACGATAAACGGGATCCACAAACTGTGTATCTGATTGCCTGGAAGCGATTATGTTAATAATCGCAACCACGTACATTCGAAGCACCATTATGCTTTACTATATACCGCATTATCCCTACTTGTGTTTCCACTACTTTTTCCACTTTCCTCTTTTACTTTTTCACGTTTATATTCACAGTGTTTAAAATCGATAAGCAGACACTGCAATAATTTTTAGCCCCAAATTAGTTTAGATCATAATAAACATTATTCTTATTACTCCCAGGTTGTCGCGGCGCCATGGGTCAACAACGATGCATCCCCAATGGGTTCACCTAACTTATCGACATATCCAACATTTTATAATCACGCTGGAGGCAACTTGGGAACAAGTGGTACTTGCATCAGGAATCCGGGTGCATGTTGGTCTCCACTTGGAACTGTTCAATGCCTCTCTCCATCGATGCGTCGTTGCAACTTCAGTGACGTTAAACCAAACAGGCAATTTTTGTATGGGTACAATTCTGTTGATATAGAGATGGTCCGAAGGAATCCCGCGATTGGAAAAGAATTCGAATTGATTCCCGTTTCAGCATTTGAGAGAGATAACCTTAATGACACTGTCCTCGAAAACCATGGCAGTTATCAAAGCGCACACGATAAAAGTACAAGAGACAATAGAATGATTTCAAATAGTCGTGAAGAATCTACATACAATAAGCTCGACCCAGTTTTCACGGAAGAATTACACGCAAATGCATTAGTCCGCTCGATGCAAGATTCGCAAATCTCAAGCGTACAAGATTCATCGTGTACAGCCATGAGCCGTCTGGCATCAAGCCTGGAGGAACTTAATAATAAAAAGGAATTTATTATTACTGCAAATGGTAAGATATCATATACACTTTCATCGCTTTGTAATTATTTCAATTATTTTCGCTTAAACTCAAAGTACATGGTTTGAAGTAATGGGAACTACGCTGCTGCATACGGAGATTGATCTTCTTTGTAAAATAATTCTTTACGTAATCCGCATATGAATGTTCCACACTAAATGATTGATATTTTTGATTTCATGGTTTCAGGAGAAAAATAAGCTTCATCGTGCGCTTCTTTTGAAATACATCGCGATTCGCTTACATTTTTACACAGTTCGTCAAAGATATAGTCTTGTTAAATTCAATACTCATCGTTATATTACCGGAAATAGGTGAGTACACATTTCGAAAAGTGTACTCCACCCAACCCCACAACTTATTAGGCGTGAAATGGATACTAGCAACACGTAGAATATTAACCGCAACAGCCTAGCATTCTGTCAGTTAGGTGAAATGATTTCACCGCCACTACTTCTTGCTACCGCAACTGGTGATGACGACAAGTCAGTCAAGACCCTGCGACCTGACAAGAACTAAATAAGCAGATGAGTAAACAATTGCTGAATGGTGGAAACTTCATTGGAATTCCGGACAAATTAAAGCTGGCGGCAGATTCGGCCATGTTAAATGATAAACATTAGCTTGAGAATAACATGGATAAAGACAACAAAATTCACTGTTTCTATTACAAGGCAATGCGTAATTCAAATTAATTCAAAGTTTTAATAGACTAAATTCAGTAAACATAGATTAAAAATATAGGGACTGCATAAGTACAACACAAATGTTTTATCAATATGGAAAGTCAGATTCTGTCAACATATAATTGTCAAGTTCAGCCTTCAACATGTTCAAGCTTGATGCATAAATGATATGTGGGGGCAGAGAGTTCCATATAAAACAAACTCGGATAGCAAAGAAGAACCTTCGACAATTTGATCCAGAGTGTGGAATAATTCACTTGTAACCCTGGGATCTGCTACCTTTTGCTTCTTGCCGATAAAATAGGTATTCAAGTGGGTGATCCACTGTAAGCAGAATATTAAACAACCGGGTCAAGTCACACCCGACACAACGGTACGAAAAGTCAAACAGGTTCAGAGTTGCAATCCTCTCTTCGTATGGTCTATTGTATAGTTAAGTCACCAGTTTTGTAGCACAGTGTTATACGCGTTGCAGCAAGGCCATGCCCTTTTGTAACCATGACGACCATGCTTGAACAGCGTACTCCATTTTTGGCCTGATGTAGTTGTTAATTATTCATGGGAGTATCTCCTTTGTAAAACTTTCGAAGATCCTTCTGAACAGTGCTAAGCTTTGGCAGGACTTTTGTATACCACAGAACACAGCCGTGAATACTTCAAGTTCTGCTAATCGAGATCTTTCTTTTCCGTAACCCATGATAGTTGCTGATATTCCGACGTTTAACAGTTTGCATTTTTGGATGTTGAATGCTAAGCAGTTTCGTAAGGACCACGTATGAAGTGCTTCGAGATCTTTTTGTAGAATTTGACAATCTTCTATGCTGCACACGCTAGTAGACACTTTAATGTCATCCGCAAATAAAATGATTTTGCTGCGTACGATTTCAGGTATATCGTTTGAGTACACGAGGAAAAATATTGGCCCCAAGACTGAGCCTTGAGGTGACTCGTGACTTCTGCTAGTCTGGATAGTGCCCCATCAACTCTAACCTTGATGACTCTACCAGTCAAGTAATCCTTTATCCAAGACAATATTCTGCCACCCACCCCAAGCTGCTCCAATTTCTTCAGCAGTATGCTGTGGTTAGCACGGTCAAAAGCTTTGGACATATCTAAGTTACAAGCATGGATAGGGTATCCATTATTATTATCCATTATTGTTCTGAGAGGACTGCATTTTGCTCCCAAGGTTAACTTGTTTAATAATCAAGCGTTTGGACAGCTTAGATTACAGCCCGGAATTAACAAAAATATTGGATTCTGAATAATGATGACATTTAAAAATAATTATTATACGTATTAAGTGAACTTGACAGTGATTTTGTGTAATTTTTTCGAGATTTGCATCAAAATCTCGTAAAGTTTGGATGAACATGATCATCATATGCAGCATTACCTTCAGTTTTTAATTTAAGTAACCACGGATATTGGAAAATGATTAACTGTCACAGTATGAAATATTTTTCTTCATCCACCGATGAATTGAGGTCTGAGCTACAAACTCGAAAACAGAAAGTACAATACATTTTATCTTCTCTCAGTAATAGGAATAGCGCAGGAATATTGATTTCTTGGTCTTGCTAACACTGACATTTATGAGCAGTACACCAGAAACGGAAATCATAACAACGAGTTCTGGTTTTGATATTTTGATTCAATAGACTTCCGCAGCCAATATTCAAAGTGAATTGTCTAACTATGCATTCACCGTAAAAAGCTGCTTTCCGGTGAAACACGATATACCCCCCGGTGGATTGAGTTTTCCAACTTGGTCAAATTCGTGCGTGTTGTAAAAGAGTTGTTGAAGAAATTCATTTCATTGCATGACGAACAAGCGCATCATTCTACAGTATGCGAAATTTTAAAATGAGCTTGCTTATTTCATTGCTATTTTAAATTCTGGTACATATTACTAAAACTACTTGAAATGACGTGCCAACATTTTTGTTTCACATCACTTTTGAGTTCATATCACTATTTTCAAGACGTTGAGATAAATGAATGAATACAAAAGTTTTCATGATTTGATCGTTTTGAAATAAACGCAAAGTTTAATCGGTGATGTATGAATATAATTAGTCGTATGGGTACGCTGACATTTATATGAAACTGTGTAGGAGATTTGAATGTGAGCACCACAATATATATGAAACGTTGTGACTATAACTAAAATTTTCTTTAAAACCAATAAAAGTATTTGTCGAAGAAATAATTCAGATTGACCGAAACACAAGTGCTCGGGTGTTTAACCAAGGCAAAACATTATCCGACGGATTATAAAAGCTGCACTTATACATTCGTATACTAATATCGCTGGTATTTGCTTTAGAAGCATTTCGTTAGTTGAGTCTGAGACCCTAGTGTGTTGGATGAATGTAAACCCTGACGTCACTTGTATAAATTCGGTTGGAAGCTCAACATTTAGAAGCTGCTAGATACGATGATATAATTGAGTTTGCAGTTGTAATTTGAAAGGTTATCACACACGTATTGTTTGCAACTTAGGCATTATGGTTAACTTGATGTATGTACATCGAATGCCCCCGCTAAAACTTATCTTGTTTTTATATTGACAACGGAAAACAACATCAAACGCGGAAGTGAAGTACAATTGATAGGATGTTACCAACAAAATATATCTTTCATGTATATAAATTTCGGAGCTTTTACATGCATCAATTTTGAAACTGTAGTTGAATGCAAAAGCTCATTTGCATGCATCTCCATCACACACACACACACACCCCGAAACCGGTTTCGTGCTGTTATTGAATACCTTGATTAGTTGTACAATCCTATTGCAACTGGTTGGGTAGAGAGGCCGGAAATGGCATCTGGCGCATATTGGGCCACTTATCACATTTCAGGTCATCGGCCAAATTTAACCATGTTATACCCGCTTTGCACGCACGCAAACGAGATTGCGTCTCGATTCATTCTTGATGTCCAACCGTCCAACGCTATTCGCGTTCATCCATGAATCCAAGAGATAGCCGATTGGCCAAACGCGTTTATTACGCACAAGACAAGTAACAAAAGACACGCAAGATTATATTAGCAATTCAAACAAGCACAACATTAATCCTCAAACACGGCTGTAGCCGGTTGTCTATTCGATCCGATTTGTCAATGGATATCGTAACAACCGGTACACTTCAAGCCTTCGCCAAGCAGTGCTAATTTGATCGACGTTCACGAATAATATATGTGTTGCGGCCGACGTTGTCTATCTTTAACTAACTCCAAAGATGTTGTCGCTCTAACCTTTCAAATTTAATCAGCCCGAATCCCGACATATTCCGAGTTCGCAATTGTCGTCATCAGCCTTTTTGGCACTTCTGCTCTTGTGTTTTTCCAGAGGGTGATGTTCTTCATATAATGCACTGCGAATGCACTTCGAAGTCAAACTATTTAGCAGATCTATATTTTTAAAGATTCCCTAGTCCTATTTTTGTTGATTCCATTGGAATAATAGAAAAACAGCCTGAAACCTTTAGTGATTGGAATTGCAAAATTTATAAAAACAAATAACTTGAATTATTCATCTTATCCTTCTGATTGGTTTGAAATTCATAATGTTTTACACAAGACAATTACCATTTATTTATCAAAAAATCAATTAAAGTCAAATTATTATATTTTTCTTGTTGTATCCATTCAAAATAGTTGCACTTCATTTCTAAATAATTCGATCTCCGAAAGAAATGATTGCCATTTTCCCCAAGGTTATACTTGCCCAATGTCAAATTCTTAACAGTGAAATCACTGAATTATAAAGACGTTAGCAGATCAAACAGATATCTAGATAATAAACTACAGTATGGAGAATTTTCATATAGCCACACAGCTGGTTTTATATACATCTACTTTTCAGTGAACACATTTTTCAAATGTTGGATATTAACAATAACCGACTGCGAGTACCACTTGATAACCTTCCTTCTCGAATTTAATCAAGTGGTCTACATTGGATGAAGAATGGTCTACAACTTGCGTGTTTAGGAAATGGAATATTGTTTGATAACAGAAGTGTTTGCCAATGATTGAATAACCATAATAAATTCCTACTAGAAAAACAATATAATCGCAAGTGGAATGTGTGTTTTACTATTGTTAAAAATTAAGAAAATAGAAATGAAAATAAACGATACGTTGTTGTAATATGGAACAAATGATGTTTCCTCGAAAAAGAAACAACATCCTTAGTAATGCATTGAATTCATTCGTGCTTTTAAATGTGCACTTAATTGCTAAAGAATTTGCTATGTTTATCATACTTTTCTGAATGATATCATGCAAAAGTTTCATTGTTCAGGTAAAACGTATCAACAAATGCGATCTCGGAGAGATCGAAATTCGCACTATGAAGCCATGGAGAAATATTCGCTCTCACCAATGCGCCGGAAACTGCCAATTAGGTCTGCGCTCTTACCTAATGAGCCACGCTCCGTGAAGAATAATAAACATCTCGCACAATTTTACAATTCTGATGAATCGAGAGAAGGTGTACTGTTCAAAGACTTTGTAGTTCCCCAGTCTGAGGAAAAATTGAATCGCACAACAACAAAACCATTACATAATTTTCCTGACTCCTACATTTATCGGAAACTGAACACTAGCGATCCATTTTACACACACCGAGACTCGAAGAGGTATAAACGTAAACGAAATTTGATACTACGTTTCGCAAACGAATTGGATCCATTTGATAAAAATTACGAAGCTAACAACTTGGAAATTTGGAGCAATCCCAATGGTACCAGCGTTTCACCTACCCTCAAACCGATAAAATTAGCAGAGATTAAACATGCATCTTCCCTGCCAAGTTCGCCCAACAAAACACAAGCCGATATCTGTGTACAAGGTAGCTTCGTTTGATTTTATAAAATGAAAATACTTGAAACATTATTCTATGATTTGTGGATTTCCTTTTTCGACTGTGTCAAAGCTTTCTCGATTTCGGGTGATGTACATAGCAACCACTTACCTCAAAGAAATAAAGTACCATGTGAATAGCAACAATGTTTTTATCTTCATAACTTTTGTGGAGAATAATAAGTAAGCCAGATTCGCTAGATTTAAATGAAGCTTCAGATATCTACTGAGTGTTCTCTCGTCAAATGAAAGAATGATTATGATTTTTTGACACATGGACTCAAGAGTTGAAAATATTTCGATCAGCTGTTGTATGTGGTATTGTAACGTATTATCTTCGAAATTTCACTTGCTAATTTACACCAACTTTTCTGAAAAGCTTCTCAAAGAAATAGTTGAATTTGCAGTGTAAATAATTACGGTTAAATTCACATCAATTTTCATGGAATTTGTACCAAATTTGAGTAGAGTACAATAACAGGTTTGATGTAGTGTTCAACTCAGTAATGTCTGCACAAATTTTGATGGTTTTGATACGGTTATAAATACACGCAAGAATGTAATTGCATGATTTTTCTGTGAATCAAATATTTACCTTTATGTGTACTAAGGGTGATCAATTAAAATAACCCAGAATTGGTGAACTCCGACAGACTGCGCTCTCAAACATTATTTTCGTTCCTCCAAGATAGGTTGTCCAACATTTACTCGTAATACGTGTTGGGTGTTTGTTGCGGGCGAATTTTCAACTTTAAAATTTCCACAAAATATTATAGAGATTTTGTGATGAATTGGATATCTCATATCGAAGCTTTATACTTACTGACACAACCAGAGAAAATCATTAGACTACTGGAAACAGTAGTTGCGCCGAATTCCCAAGGCATCTGACACAATAATTTGCTCGTTCGATGCTCGGTTCACTTTGAACTCTATACCATAAATTTTTAGGGATATTATGCAACCACAACTGGACATCTTCAATTAAACAGCCTCGTGCTTGCACTGTACGAAATTCGGTGCGCAAATGATTTGAATATTGTGTCATCCACCATAATTTTCGGTGAGGTAATGGTATGAAGCTTTGTATCCGTTGTAAAGTTCCAGTCAAACTTGTGCGTTATACTAAGTTATATTAGTAATACAGTTGCTGCTAACGCTATTTCCATCTCGTCAATTCAAATCATCCTAAAGTCTTCATGCCGAAGACAATAGCAATTTCTGTTACATTCTTCTCTAGAATTTTGGCCGTAAATGGCTCTGATCTAGCTTTCATTAAGCCATGAAAATATGACTGGCTATTGAGTAGCGATGAAGAACACATGGGTTTGCGCATTTGAAAACTTTCCATTTTGTATTGACGTATTTCCCGTCTAATATTCACATACTTCCTTAAAGTCTTCAGAGAATATGACATTTGCATCTGATGGATTTAAAAGTGCGCAGAATACGGAAAATAATTTTGTGTACCGAATGGCCGTGAATTAATCCCCTATGTATTTCTATTATTCGAATACAATTGCGAAATCTCGTCTGGATGAATATTACTTCTTTTGATGTTCGTCGAAAATTGTCTCAGATGCACTTTATATTTCCACAAGTAAAATCAATAAAAAATGGTCAAAAATAGGTGCGGTTAAATAAGAATGCTCACCATTAAAAAAGGATAAAAAACACGCAAATTTTGATATTTTCGTTGGAATCAATCCATAAGCTTAGTCCATATTAAATTTACTATTTTGTTAATGGAAGTCATGTAATTTTGTAGGGTAATTGCGTGAGCTATGGGCCATAACCCGTAAAAACGGTAAAAACCAAATCAACATCTCAATCTCACGATCCTACATTCACAGACCATCAAAAAGAAAGGATTCTTCAGCGATCGTTAACGAAAGACATTTGATACTATTTGCTTTGACATCGAATCTTCCTTGGATGAAATGAATAAAACAAACGTATAAAAAGGCTGAATGTCAAGTTCCAAAAACATCTCTCGTAAACTGTGACTTAACTGATTAGCGATGTGATTGTGTTAATGGACAGTCAAGAACATGATCAACCGACCAGTTCACCTACTTCCTGCTGAAGGATACACCTTGAAGTTAATGAAGGCCAACACTTAGGTAAGGAGCACCACCCTGTAAACATCTCTTTTGACTTCACCTTAATGACAGAATTCTCAACAGCTTTTCTAATCTCAACTGGTGTGGCTTGAAGTTGTTCCATATTGATGTTTCATTAGACACCTATGTACGTCTACGTTTATAAGGTCTATGTTGATGTGGGCACCCAAACCCTGAATCAATGTTACTATGAATTATTTCTGATATGTCATTTACCTGGACCAGAAAGTGGATGAGACCAAGGACTAGACCTAAGTGAACTCCGCTAGTAGCCGTGGTATGTTCTGATAATGCAACATCTGCAAGTACCTGGATAGGGCGGTCTTGTATTTAGTTAACCAACGAATTCATAAACTTACCGGTGATACCAAGTCTTCTCAATTTCTGCAATAGCTTGTAGTCGTTTCCACGATTAAACGCCTTGGAGATATCGAGGTAGCGGGCATGATTCGCCTACCCCTTTTCCACCTCTTTGGTCCAATCGTCCAACGTTATCAGGAGATTAGATAAATGGGAGTGATTACGTCTATTTTCATGTTGTTTTGTATAACGTACTATATCTTTTTCTTCAAAATGTATCATTTTCAACTGCAAGACACTCAAATAGTTTAAAATAACGGGTAAAAGTAACTATCTGGTAATTAAAAACATCAGAGCGGTTTCCCATTTTATAAACAGGAGTATAAAGCACGCAAAACAACAGTGATTGAGTAAACAATTATGTGAATGGTTTGCATAGCAAGTAAGTATATTGCTTCAATATAATTGGACTTATTATGTCGGGTACATGATACTTTTCCGTCTTTAGATGAAGTAGTGCTTGAAGCACGCGTTCATACGTAATATATGCTTCACCCAAACTCCGCAGTAATCGAGACGGGCATATTCGGGATATAGATTGCATGCTCTCTCGACTAAATCCCATGAGTGAAAAGAGGTTAACGATTCGGAAAATTCTGATGCAGTTGTTTTTGATCCAGTTGACTTGTTGATGAACGCGAAAGCTGGTTTTACCCTAGTTTGATCATTGACCGTACGGTAGAGGATTTTGTGGTTGAACGTGGTTGGCATGATATGCGTAGTAGTACAGCTTGTATTGCAGTTAACGGAATATTTCCGAGGTCTCTGACTATGGATTTTGTCGATGTTATTGCCAAGTGACATTTCTTATATTAAACAACTAATAAGTTGGCTTTCGAATTTCATTTCCAGTTTTTTTCTTGAATGTTTAAAAAATTGAATTTACGAGGATAGTTATTAATCGTGCCTAAAACTTGTGTATTTTTTTTGGTTTCCGGTCCACGGCTAATTGCTTTTCGAAGAACAGTACTCAAAATCATGCTGTCAATCCTTCGAACTGCTTCACTAACATCATCTGTTCTTACAGATTGGAACATATAGTCAAACCAGATCACGCGTGGTCACTTAGTTCCGTTGGACTTTCATATACAGCATTAGCAATCTCGTGTTCATCGCTTGTCAAAAAAAGGTTTGATTGAAGGATTGACATTACGTCAGTCCTGAATTAAAGTCCATGAAATAAAGAGCAATATCGTACAACAGTTCATTGAATTTGCGTTCAAGGGAGTATTCCAGATGAATTATATTCTAATGCAGATTAAGTAAAGTGTAGTCGCCCATAATTAAAAATCCACATTTGAATGAGGAAATAACTATGCACATTTATTGAAAGGGGTCAAATTGTAAATTTTTTTACAGAAGGCTAGAGATATATACACTCCCAAGATATATTCCTCATTATTGGCTACTCGTGTTGAGCAGAGAATGCATCCTGTAACTCAATGTTGCGATCCGTAATCCCACGTCATGTAAGTTTTGGGCTATAATACAATGCTATCCCTCCTCCTCTCGTTTCATGGTCTTAGCAAATGCGTGGCATGCCAAGTAATTCTAGTCAGGTTGTAACCACGTTTTTGTTAAGGCAATGATGTCTGTTGATCATTTTATACACATTGCGCACAGTTCATGAATTTTCTAACCCAGACATTGTGCATTTATTTACAGAGTTTATGGGAGTTTATCTCAACAAGAATGGGGAGTTAAAAATTGAGCCTGCCGAGTGTAGGAAACCTGTTATATCAGCCCCTCCTGAGTTGGCATTTGCGCATTTATTGTTTGCAAGTATGTTCGATGGTTTAAGGTTTGTACTGTTTCAGCATAGCGATCTGTAGTCGCGGCTGCATTCGGTCCCGTACGTCCGCTACTGATTGACCTAATGGTGTTTCTGTCGAAAGCTGTGTTGCATCCAGTATAAATCTCAAATTCGATTAGTCTCATTTCTCGTGGAATTAGTATGCGACCTTTTCTCCAAAGATATTAAATGGGTTCAGTTTATCTCAAATGAATGAATTTTGAAGTGGTTTAGGACCGCGGCCTTATATTTGGTAGATTATGGGATTCGGAACATGTCAGCCAAAGCTACATCATGCAAACCAAGTGTATCACTGAGGAATCTCCATTTTAGCTTGGGATGTACTGCTTTATCAGTTGCTTTAGCAGATTCTTCATCTCCCAAAAGGATTAAAATTCGGTCATCCTTGTATTTAGTACGAATTTGTCACCCAGCGTTTCAAGCCCTTTTCGACAGTGACACAGTAGCTAAGATCCATGTTGTGGTCGCTCTAATGTTTTACATTCTTGCTACAAGAACAGACTCACTTACATCTGAACGTTGGCTATTAGTTTTAATGTTCAAAAGAGAGCATCAGTGGTTCAAAAGATCACCAGTAACAGATCCCGGAATAATTAGTGATATTTAGCATCTAAACGAGGTCAAACGTTTTTCTGTCGTGAAAATGGTAAAACGAATCTTAAAAGATGCGTAATAGGCACAGCATTCTGATTATCGTTTCATTGAACGGAACTTCAGGATACGGCACGATTTTGTACGTGCGCATACAATGCTGAATTACTCACGAAGAGGCAACCTCTAAAGTTCGGCTTGGGATTGCGATGAGATTGCAATTTAATTCAATTCAATTCAATTTAGTAGTCTGAAAAGCATATAGCTTTACAAAAAACAGAATAATACGGGAATTACGAATAACATAAGTAGTAAAAACGGGATTGTTTGCTTACTGAGCAGTTCAGGAATCGGGTAAAAATCCATAGGGCAGAAACTGTTTTCAATCGGTTGGATGGCACATGTAAATCAATGAGGTCAAGATGTATAGTTTACTTCAATGTATGGGTTGAAAGTTCAAAGATGCAATTGTGTAGAATATATAGGTTCAATGTTTGGATGGGTCGACATGAATTTGTCCAAGTTCGATTTGAATATATCCAAGTTGGGTGAATGTGCAACATTACAGGGTAGGGAGTTCCAGGTAAAGCATACACGTACAGAATAATAATACCTTCGACAGTTCAGTCTCGAGTCGGGAATAAGTACTGTGTGGTCATGACTCCGGCTGGTTCGGGATGGTAGTTGTGTGAATAATTTATTTAGGATCACAAGTATGTATGAACTATCCAGATAGATTAAACGAATCGAGAATAATATTGAAAAATTTGCGAGCACACAAAATATAATGTAAACCGGACTTGTTCAAAGCTTAAGAACTCTATTTAATGGTGGCTTGAAAGTAAAAAAATAGTTATAATATTCTTTTTCATTTTTTTTAGTATTATAGGCACAATTTTGATAATAATAATCTTGTGGAATATTCCATCGCCGCACATTTATTCCTTGCACGAAACTATGCTTACAAAAGTAGAAATCTTTATTTAACAAATAAAAAAATAGAAATTCTCTTCTATTACCAATTAGAATCAATTAGTCAATTGGTTTTTCTACTGTCGTGAACTAATTGCAGTTGGAGCGCTACATTTTTTTTGTGCTATCGAGGCTAGTGGTAAAAAATGTAATACTGGCTTGTATTCGAAAGCAAATCAAGCAAAAACTTTGAAAGAATTAGGTATTGACCTACTCGTGATCTTAAATCGAATTTAATATTAAGAAGTTGAATATTTAAGTATCATTAAACAATGTACTTCAACAATTCCTGTGATAAGAATTTGAGGCATCATCTCTGACATGGGCATCCGCAATATCTAAATTGTTTAATCTACCTGAAGCAAATTCTTTTAAGTGCTGAATTTCATTTCATTGTACTCGTTCAAATAACTCACATATATTTGCAAAGAACGTTTATTTGTTATTTCTCGGGCAATGAATTAGAGTGTTTTTAAATAAACAGTTCAATGAGAAGTTCAGCTCGGATGGGCAAACTACGCAAACAGATAGCATCCGTGTGTGACAGGTCTTTCACGTGTATGATTTTATTCGAAATCTTGAATAGACTAACACCATTTTATTGTTGACCCCAAGACATTTATTAGGTGAATGACCACCGAGTGAACACGGTGTTGTTTACTGATAATACACAAAATTGGAACCACCGTCCGTTGAGTTACAATTGCTAAATTGTTTGACGAATAAAAATCAATGAAATTGCAAACAATTCGTAGTGGTAATGTATTGGAATCATCCCATTAAATTTCAATGAAATATTGTTTAGGTGTTAACTTTCCGAGCATTCAACAGCTAGCTTGCTGTCGCGGCTACTTAGAAATCGACCAAATCGAGACCAATTTCTTTGACAATATGTCATTTTTATTCAGTAAACAGTAGCAGCATCCAATCCAATTAAATTTTTAATCGAGTGTGAATCTTTTCTAGTGATGTGCACTCTACGGAAAGTTTCCACTAGGATGAGCGTTTAACAATTAAAGACAGTGAGATTCATAAAGCGCAAATATGATCACTTGGATTCAATTCAGCAGTCCTTCTGTTAAGGAAACTGCCATCTACGAAGCGTGCAATTGGACGTGTGAGGCATTCAACCGAGAACCGTCGGAATAGTTTGCTCGGGATAATGACGCTAAACGAGGGGGCATGAACGGAAGCATGGTGAATCTCGTTCGCTCCGGGAATTCTCCAGGGATTGAATGAAATGGAACTCCATCCCGATGCATCCTGCCCGAAGCGATTCATATGAGAGTAATTTTGTGAGTTTCATATACTTATCACTGCTTTGAAATGCGGAAATGTGAACAGAGATTTTACAAAATGCCGGGGTGAGATTGATTTCTTAGAAACATGAATCTTTACTTGTAACATTTTGGTGGGTTCCGGTTTATTTAGGAATCGGGCTGATAATTGCTTTGTCTCATATTGCTAATTGTGTTTACGTGTTTTGATCATCAAACTTCCTTTACTCTGCCAATCGATCTAAGTCGATTGAACGGTGAGCACAAACAAAATTCCTAACGATAACCCTTTGTCTGTGGTTTGTAAAAAAACGCAAAATTTATCATCGGTAATCTTCAGTGTATTTACGCTAATTATGTGTAATAATAAGGCCCTAAGTTTTATCGATTGAGATTCGGAGCTGAACATGAATACCGATATTTCAAAAGTATACCGAGAGCATTTGATGATAATATTTGTGTTAAAATAATCAGGTTTTAAGTAAATGGATCAATGTGCTCGCAATTATAGAGCATTCATTTTATGGCTAGTATAACCAAGTATGACAAACGATCATGATAAGTATTGTCAAAGTACTACGATTGATGAGTTACGCTGAATTTATAATAGATGGAATAATAATGTATGGATTTGCCTAAAAATTTGGAATATCCTTGGCAATGTGTAGTTATAGATCTAAAATGAAGGATTGGTGTTAAGATCAACAATATCACGGATACTAGCAAATGTGCCAGATATATATATATATATATATATATATAGATAGAATTTTACTGATTATTGAACCTAATGATATTCAGCTCATGGCTTAGATAGCTTGATAAATTTTGGTATGTAATCTGACTTTCACCTTGCCTCAAGACAAAATACTGTAAAACAAGCAATGATACTGATAACCTGCAGTTTCAGAAATATTAAAGCGCGATTAACGTCATCGGATGCTTAGGAAATATATGATTAACAGGAAGGTACAAAACGTTATATAAAGGTAGTGCCCAATATTTTACAATTAGGCGAAAGTTAGATAAAGTGAATAAAGTTTTTATGACCCTCGATGTATTAACTGGGTGATTAAATAAATCACAAAGTAGGCCGCAAAGTTCCAGCTCACGTGGTAGAGGTGCACAGTGCAATCGCTTTTGGGGCTATTCACGGGCTTTCGGTTGATAAGAAAAACGTCATCCTCCGGCACAACACAAGAACAGAAAGCGCTGAAACGTTCGACGACGTCAGTCACAAACCAGTCATTATTCGAGGTTCGGAAGTATTGTATGAGAACATTTCGAGCCATAACACATCTTTATAAACACGAGGAGATGGCCAACGTCAGGCGCTATCAGATGTCATGTGATTCAACAAGATCGGTCAAATAAGCCTTAAATTGAACCGGTTGGCATGACATCAATTGACAATCGACGTGACATCTGGGTAGATATAAAATAGTATGATGCTCCCATTTCCCGCACCTACACACCACAACCGTTTCATGGCTGTTTTTACCATCAGGTGGAAACAGTAATATTAGTTTCAGTGACAGACGTGTTTCAGGTCATTGTTTGTTGTGGTTATTGTCATGGTTCATTTCATGTGCGCAATAAACGCCTTTGACCAATTAACTAGCTCTTGTGTTGTGAGAGTCGTGGCGATTAGCGATAGACAGTTTGACCTCAGGGGGTGAATCGTTATGTAATCGATAAGTATGTGTGAAGCGCGGGATGACGTGGTTAATTTTGAATCGAGTGTCGCGAAGCCTGTGGAACAACGTAATAGACGTAATAACAAGAATCTTGATTTGGCTGCGAGTGATCTAACTAAATCTCTGCTCTCACCATCTACAACTTGACTTCAGAATAACTGGCATTGTTCCGTTTTCCCTAAAGATTTGTTTACGTTTAGCCGGCCTAAATACTTTCCACAACCGTAGGCTTCACGTCGACCTCGCATAGGCCTTCGACCTCTTCTGAAATTGGATATTGCTGGTACTTGCAGATCATTTGGATAAACATCACAGGATTGCGGTATGAATAAAATGTGAAAAATATAATAGTATAAAATGAGTAGAGTATATCAAATGTAAGGGTATCGG
>JACCGJ010007849.1:0-16188 GCA_013407085.1 Atriophallophorus winterbourni
TATAATAATAATAATAATAATAATAATAATAATAATAATAATAATAATAATAATAATAATAATAATAATAATAATAATAATAATAATAATAATAATTGTAAGCAAGTTTCCCAGTTTTGCGCAACACTGCAGGAACCCACCCAGAAATCATATTCGCAAGTTGCGGCATCGCCCAAACAAATCCTGTATAGGCCGGCTGTTTTAGTAATTTAAGCACAAAGAAATCGTGGATAAACTAACAAAACTTTTGTTGTTGTTAGCAAGCGTGAGAAGAAGAGCCCTCCAGCTCAGAAGGAATCCCGCTCAGCTACAAGTAAGGAAACCGAGCCGTATCTCAGCAATCTAGCGACAATTAACTCGCAATTAGCTTCAATCCACAGTGAATTGCGAGAGTTGAGAAAAGACGCTGTTCCCGAAAGAAATATGAAAACTAGGACCAGAAATATTCTGCTCCTAAAAAAAGACACATTTATACAGGAGTCTAAATCACGACGCATCTTAAATCGTTAATACGTGCAAAATCTATTGCGTTTGGCAGACCTTAAACCCAATCTCCAGTTTGCTCCAGGCCATAGAATCGGTCCGTGGAAGAAAGTAAATCGAGCATGGTCAATCTTGGTCGAATTCAAAAATAACAGGAACATATGCTTGTTTGTTGCAGAAGCCACCATATACATACTAATACCAATAGTTTGTACAGATTGTCGCTAGATAGTCGCCAGAAAGTCGCGCTGATTCGGCAAAATATTTTGCGTTCCAGCGTTTGGGTGGCAACGTAGCGAAACAGAAAGGAAATCACGAGTAACGCCAGTGGAATAACTCCGAAACAGTGGACACTCAGACGACTTCTGATAGAAGTTTCCAGGTATATCTAGATTGGTTGCGTTCCAGTGCGCTTCACCAGCACGTAAGTGAGAAAATTAGGTACTGTGATGGGCATTCACAATCTACACTAGACCTACTTTTGTCCTATGGACCAAAGTATGTCCAAAAGCTCTCTTACGATTTACCTCTGAGGAAAAGTGACCACGTTACCATAATATTCCAGGCGCTTCTCTGTTTTCCTAAGCCACCAGTTAAATACTGACGTAATATAAATCGAGTTTACTGGAAAGCCGTACGGCTTCCCGCTTCACGATGTGACTGGTTCTTTGAAACCATTGACATCGAAAGTTATTAAACGAATCGCTCGACAAATGCATCTTACCAGAAGACTGGAAGAAAGCTATTGTCATGCCCATTACTAAGGGAGGTTTCGCATACATAGTTAAGAATTTCCGATCGATAAGCTTGACTAGTGTTTAATATAAAGCCTTCGATAGACTTATCAGGGCTCGTTTGTGCAGCCATTTCTGAACAATTCATCATTAAGCATGGTTCCACATGGCTTTCTTAAAACAAGGTCGTATCTCTCGAATCTTTTATGCTTTCTAGTTACAGTTTCCAAGACACTAGATGGAGGCGGAGGGGTAGAGTTCCTTTACTTAGACTTTAGTAAGGCCTCTGACTGGGCGAGTCGCAGGTTCCTAGTGATGAACCACGCGGCGTATCTAGTACGCTTCACGACTGGATAACCAGTTTCCTTCGTGATAGATCATTCAAGGTTCGTGTAGGCGATATTACCTCTGAATTCGCAGAAACTAACAGTGAAGTTCCACAAGGTTCAATACTAGGCCCAATAATGTTACTGATCTTCATGGAAGAACTGGCTGATGTTTCCTGATGATATCAAATTCACCGGTTCCAGTGATCACGGTGATTTCTAGAGATATTGGACAGGTCATTATATGGTCACAGGATTGGGATCTTCCTATGAACTATAGAAAATGTCATCTGTGACAACAGATGACAAAATCACGGTAACTGCAAATAGCGGTTTGTTCAAATATATACAGATAGTCAAAAATTTAGGTAGAGTCGTAACGGCGGACTTTAAATTGGCTGCGCAATGTGCCTCAGCTTTACAAGGTGCAAAAGTAGAACACTTCAGGTTCAAATTCATTCTGACTTGTAGAACGCCGGATGTGTCTATCTCTTTATATACGGCGATTTTCAGATAGCATTTCGAATATATTAGTACTAGAGGTAGTCCAACGTCTAGCTAACAAAATTGTTGAAAGTATGTCTGGAAAACCCTACGACGAACGTCTAATTTCTTAAAGTCTCTTACTTCGGCGTCTGCGTCTGCGGGGTGACCCAATAAAAACCTTCAAAATCCTAAAAGTCTTAAGCGACGAGGGTTGTCAAAACATGTTCTCTCGAGCGATCAACACTTCAAATAGAGGTCATACATTGGAGCTCGCAAAAAATCACAACCGTCCGAATCTTCGGCAACACTAATTCAGGGAAACAATGTTGAGCTACTGGTACACGCCGCCTGAGTATCTAATTGCTTACATATCAGTATGTGCATTCAAAAGGGGTTTGGATGCCTTGTGGCATGAGCTTTTCCCTGACTTCTTTTCTTAAATATGCAGCTCACCAGGAGAAATATTTGACATGAAACTTTTTTTGTTTTAAATGTATACGGCTTTTACCACGATTTAAAAAACACAAAAAAACGATTATATAATTCCTCGTTTCAAAGATTTTTTTAAATGTACCCACACGTTTTCCATAGCCAACCTCTCACCGGCTTGCTGAAAAAAACCCTTCCTTTTTTCCAGTCGCAGCTACAAATACTGAGACCACAGGACGTCATTAAAAACACAAAACGTATCATCGCATACGACGAGGATACCAAAGAACAATGAACCAACTTTGGCAGTGGTATTCGCTATTTTGAGGCTTTCCAATGACAGAAACTTTGGATGCTCGATTGGCTCATATGCCATTTGAAGTCCTGTGCCAACTGAACTGAACTGTATAGTTGGTATGATATTTAAGTTGTCTTTGTAACGCACTAATGTCCCTACTTACCTATTGGTGAGTTGAGATTTTTTTATTGTATTCCAGATTAACCGCATACAATATTAAATCCGTGAAGATGTATTTCGAAGTAGGGATGCGCTTCAGTAGCATACCACCTAAATAATAATGTACACTCGATTATTGACTCAGCCTAAAATCGTCGTGCGCAAAGTGAACTGAATTGAACTAAACAACAAGTCAATCTCGGGAAAATAAGCTATTTTTATTCGCTAGTACGGTAAGTTCAAACAGTTTATCTATATTCAAAACGAAAGTTGACGATTATATGAGAGCTAATCCGAATTTTGCCCCAAACTATTAATAAACTATCATCGTCCCATTGATTTTGATTTTATGTGTACATATATATACACTTGTACCTATAGTTCCACTCTATGGTTATTGTAAAGTTAATTGCTTTTTCAACCATAAATCTTGAATCATTTGCAAATAAAATGTTAAAAATCTAGTAATCGATTTGGAAATCAGAACTGTATTATTTACTTTATTTTCCAAATCCTTACCACGCTGTGTGGCATTAACACTGAGAGAATTTTCCCGACACCTGGACTGAAATCTTATCAACCAGTGCTGACGAAAGTTGGCTCTTATTAAGTTTCAGTGGTAGGTCCCACTAGTATTACCAGTTTATGACACGTTCAAGGGCGTGCATCAGGGTATCTTCATCCGTTGATCCGATAACTTCACATCATCTGCGAAAATAAAGCATGCGCACTTCAATGCAGACGACATTTCATCAATGAAAATCAGGAACGGAACAGATCCCGATTACTGACCCTTTGGGTACCCCACATATCATGTCTTTTTGTTTCGACAGCGTAGATCCAACCCAAACTCTGAATGTCCGACCTGTGAGGAATGCTTTTATCCAAGCAAGTATATTAGCCCGTATGCATTTTGCTGCTAGCATAATAACAGAAGGCGGTGATACATGGAACCGAAAGCCTCGCTAAAATCTAGGTACAGGGCTTCAGCAGGCTTTCCTTCATCTAACATTTTAGTGGCACAATTGAGAAAACTAAGAAGGTAAGTGAGACATGATTTAGCTCTAAGAAATTCATATTGAGTTAAACTCAGTAGAGAATGCCGACAAAGATGCAGGCAGATTTTGTCACGCAGTAGTTTTTCCAATACTTTCAATAAGATGCTAGTCAGTATTACAGGTCTATAGTTACCAAGATTGGACCTGCAACTACCCTAGTTTTCTTTCACTAGGAACCACTCCTAGGTTTGAGCATGAATTGAAAAGCTTGCATGAACTTTATGTAAGCACTGTGCAGAGATTCTTTAGCATAATTGAGTGGATGCTATCTGATCCATCAGTCATGTTGACGCGAACATGGATAAGTGTGTCATACTCCTCAGCTTCATTGATGGACAACTCATCTAGTGCAGAGACACCAGATAGTAGATTAAACGACCTAGACGAAGCATTTAAAGAATTAGCACGTCACTGAACGCCATCGTAGAACCTTAAGTAGGCAGTCCCGTTAGACTGATTGGATTAAGCAACCCTAACTAAGAATAACTCTAACTTCTGTTTGAGCAAACGCTGAATTTTAACACAAGCGATCCGAGCGATTTTGTAGCGGACTTAAGAATCAAAAGCGAGAGATAGCCGATAGTGCCGCCATAACCGATCACGTTTACGAGTAGACCGACGAACTCGAGGAGTCCACCAGGGCGGCATTTGATGTTTCTCCACAAGTTGCATTGGAGCAAGATTGCCTTGCAGCTATTTTAGATACTAACAAATTCTATCCTAGTTTTCACTTACAATGAAATCGCTCGAAAACGGAAAGTAAACTTTCAAAGTCTGTATGAGTTAACCCAAATATACTAGCCTAGCAATAGGTTTGTGGAAATGCAGTACTGCTTCGTCCTGTTATGGAATATTCCATTCAAGCTTGGGCAACATGGCTGAGGAAGGATATCGAATTACTTGACATGATTTATCATCGTGATACAATGTTGGTCTCCCGGTACAGAAATTTGCTTGTCAAAGAGCGAATGTTAAAGCTGAACCTACACGATTTTACCCAACGACGAATACGTAGTGACCTCCTGTTGACATTCAAAATCCTACATACTGAAACCCATCCCCTCAAATACTTGCTAAATCCCAACGGTCATTGTTAAGCTTACTGCTTTTTCTACCATAAAATTTTCTGAGTTCTGAGTTCTGAGTTCTGAGATCGCCTATCACCTATATCATATATATACATTGTTAGGCAGAATTTCGTAACAGCAAATGTATCTGGCTTTCGTTGACAGACAATTTCATTAACCTTGTCAAGTTTATTTCATATTATAATCCTGTTGAAATGCAACGCATGAAATTTCTTTACAGAAGGATTAACGGAAGTAGGATTGACAGCGGCTTTTCAAGAATGTGTAGCCTTCTCATCACTAACCGAAAATCTACGATATCGAGATCTACCTGGCCATCATCTCTACGTGCTCGCAATTTTTGGGTGGCTGTTTTCATAATAATTCTATCTTCAGGAGACAGGACACGTAGTATCTCAAAAAGCTCTCCATTAAGACGATAAACGCGTCTTAGTACCATCTGAACTTGTTCATCCGAAGCTAAAACAATTTTAAGCGTCAACGGTTTATCCTTCTTATTTTTACGGCCAAGTCGTAATGCAGAAATAATGATAACTTTTTCCTCCCTCAATTAAAAAGTTTTGAAAAATGGATTGGAGAAACGGCGCTCTTGCTGTAAACATATCTCAGCCGTGTCTCTAGTTTCCTCGCGAGCAGTTACCATTATAATGCTCGCTTCCAAGAATACAAATGTGGCTCACTTGAGATAAGAGATCTAACAGCATTTTCAGTATTTGTCACTTGTTCCACCTTTTACAACTGAGCCACTATTTTACCAAATCCTTTTACCAAGAGTGCAGTGCCCAGATCACTAGATAGACCCATTGACGTCACGCCTGCTCAACTTTTATTCAGTTCCCGACTGTTGAGCAATCGGTGTTGATGACGAGCAAACGAGGAGTTCATGCACTTTCGATGTATCATCGGTATTAATTCCATTTTGTAAATGGTTTGCAGCCGAGGAAGCGAATCACACGCAAGCTTGCTCCACAGATAAGTGGTGTCTGTCCTCAACAGAGGTTAAGTGACTATCTATGTTTACTCCGTCAAGCCTTTCAGCGGTTTTAGTGGATGCAGCAAATAGTTCATTCTGACTACCTCTGTGCGTAACATTGGGTGGTGGAAGTCGTATCTTGCAATCTTGCAAATAATATCGTATGATGTCTACTGAAGCCATCGATATGTCACTATCTCCATTCATCCTTACCGAATATGTATCCATTTGAAACATATTTAACATTGTACAGCTTTTGCGCTATCCGCAATCTGTTTAGAACATGCAGGACACGAGTCCCCAGAACAAGCAGCAGAGAACCAATTCATTGCAGTGGGTTCTGAATTATCTGCTTTTGCA
This sequence comes from Atriophallophorus winterbourni, assembly GCA_013407085.1. Classification (NCBI taxonomy): domain Eukaryota; kingdom Metazoa; phylum Platyhelminthes; class Trematoda; order Plagiorchiida; family Microphallidae; genus Atriophallophorus; species Atriophallophorus winterbourni. Next base: position 6,395 of record JACCGJ010007849.1, read on the forward strand.
ATAACCATGTCAAAATCCGTTGATAATCTAATAAATACAATATCAAAGTATTCGTAAGAATCAAATGTCCACGTTGAACTTGAAATTTCAAATCAGGTCCTAGTATTTTTTCGTCATTTATATATTTGAGAAGAAATTAATTTCGTTGCGAAAATTCATTTAAACATCGAAGACATTTTCTTTTTCTTCATCCTTTTCACCACCAGTTTCGAAGGCGTGTCAGGTGGCGCAGACCAAACTAACTAACCTACAACTGAACTGAACAATTAACATGGTTTAGAAAAAGTAATCAAGTGGACAAAGACCTGGGACTTGCCACTAAACTTGGAGAAGAGCTGTTTTCTGACAACTGATTTAGCGACAACCCAACTAGAAATTGGTGAAGGAACTATCAAATGAGCGGCTGCTCAAAAAGTGAAGGATCTTGGCATTACTATAACAGGCGATTTTAAATGGGCTACTCAATGTGCCGAAGCTGAAAACAAGGCTCGCAGAGAATTGTTCAGACTTCGCTCAGCGTTATCTTGCCGAAAACTTTCAATCTTTATTCCCTTATACAAAGTAGTCGTGCGGCCACACTTGGAATACTGCGTTCAATCTAGGGCACCGTACCTAAAAAAGATATAGCATGTCTCGAAAGGGTCCAGCGCCTTGCGACTAGGATGTTTGAGGGTCAGACAGGTGAAACCTATGAGGCTAGACTCAAGGACCTCGTTTTGTTCCCACTGAAGAGACGGCGGCTGCGAGGTAACCTAATTGAAGCCTTCAAGATTCTAAAGGGTCTTACGGGTGATAATATTACTAAAATCCCTAATCTTGCCTCTAACGCAGCTACAAGCGGTTATTCTGTGAAACTACTTAAGAGTAGGCCCAGGTTGCTGGCACGTGAGCACATTTTCAGCAACCGTGTGGTCAACTTCTGTAACAAGCTCACAGAAGGTATAGTAAGCCTCCCAAATGTGTTGAGCTGTAAAATGGAATTAGACGTTAAATAGTCTATCATATTTCCGCACATTGTCTATTAAAAAACTTTACAAAAAACACAAAAAACGTATTTTACATTTTTATCATATCTGTCTAGGCCTGGACAACCTGACAGTAAATTAGCCCACATGCAGTCTATGACTGTGTTTCACTTTACCTCAACTAGGCTAGTGATTTCATACACCACACATTGTTCACGCATATTATTGCATTGTTTCCTGAATAGCTGACCTCTTACCGTGCTGATGAAGACAAACCCTACTAACCTGTGGTTATTTTTAGGCTACGCTTCTACACCACAATATACTATTATACAATTGTACCTTACATTCCAGATATTCGGTAACAAGAACGTGTGAAAAGTACGAACTGTATACTCGATATCGAAGTGCCAGGTGTTCAACCGCATACTGTTGGAGGAAATCTGAGCGCGTGATTGGCTTTTAGCCAACTTCAGCCCTGTGCAACTTGAACTTGAACATTAGTTAATCCGTTTATATTTTCCAAACATTTTGCCGTGGCTCAATTATTCGGGTTCCACACTTCGGATTTTTCGCGTGAATGAAAAGCAATGAGTGCTGCATCCTACGTGAGAAAGATTGAATGGGTGAGAAGACAAAATCCAACGTCGTGTGATTCTGATGGGAAAGACTTCGTACAAGCTTAACGATACGTTGCAGTATCACTATAATAATATATATTCTTGGATATCCAAGGCATGCAATACATGATCAGTTTATCAAAATTTGAACAGCAAAAGGAAATAGTACAGTGCAAGTGACCGAAGTGAGCGGGATTCTCAAACATTTTTTCCCGTTTAGTATCAGTATTACAGGGCGATGGTCGACTAAGTTGAAACGAGTGCCCAGATTCTTTCGGAGGTGTGCTTGAAAACACCCGCCACTACCAGGATTGATTCGTAATTACCACAGGCGTGTGTAACTGTGAATAAAAATGGGAAATGTCTCATCACCGAAAGATGAGAGGGTTATTCATGTTGCATGTCCAATCGAGTAAAAAGACGATGAACAGCAGTTTATATCCACAAATACGAAACAATAAAAAAAAACTCTTTTTGTGTTTCAAAATGTTTTTCGAAAATTTTTGTTTTTTAATCATAAATATGAGGGGATTTAGTCTTAAGGGTAATGCTCCGGGAAGAGCACCTGCACCAGTAGTCCAGCCCATGTTTGAACGCAATTACTGAAGTTGCCATGATTAGTTCTGCGGGAAGTGAGTTCCACGCGTTCATTATACGGATGCTAAAGAAGTGCGTTCTTTATCCGAGTCTGGTGTGCTGTTTATTTTGCTAAAGACTGTGCCCTCGTGTACCAACCAAAGAAGATAACCGAAAGAAGTCATCGAATTCGAGACAACTTAATCCTTTGACAACCATAAAGGTCTCTATAAGATCCCCCTAAGTTGCCTCCTCCTAAGTGAGAAAAGTCCTGGTGTTAATAGACGATTTTCATAATTGGTGTATGCTAACCCCTCGATCATGCGAGTGGCCAGCTGATGAACCTTTTCTAGCTGCACGATATCCTTCTGGTAATACGGCTTCAAAGCCTGAATACAGTATTCTAAATGTGGCCTTACTATTGCCTTGTAGATGGGAAAATAGCACCTAAGCTTTTATGCAAGTGAGGGCTGAACGTAGTCGAAAGAGTTCCCTCCTGGTTCTTTGAGCTGCAGCAGCACATTGGTCAGCCCACGTAAAGTTTGCGAAGACTACGATTTCTAGGTCCATAATAGACGTTACCCTAAGGGCGTAGACACAATCATGTTGCCTGCCAGTGTAGAGAGCAAGTGACTCTTATCTAGGTTAAGGGGAAGGTCCCACTTACCCGCCCATGCTGTTACAGCTTCCACATCACTTATCAGATCCGAGTTATCCGACCTACCGACAATTTTAACGTCGTCAGCAAACATATAACAGGGTGAGCGCAGTTGGTTGGCTAGATCATCAATGAAGATGAGGAACAGCAACGGCCTCAAGACTACGCTCTGGGGAACCCCACTAGTTACATGCGCACTTGCGGAGTAAGTATCATCCACCCTGACAGTAAAGAAACGGTCACTAAGGAATGCTCGAATCCAGCCCAGAAAGTTTCTCGATACTCCGATGGCTAAGAGTTTGAGAAACAAGAGCCTATGGTTGACTGAATCAATAGCCTTACTAAAGTCGAGGTAGAAGACTTCTACAGCTATACCATCATCCATCCTCTTAGTAACCTCGTTTAGTAAGCCCAACAAATTTGTCAGACATGACCTACCTATTAGAAAGCAGTGTTGTGCGCCATTCAAAAGAAAGTGTTTGATTAGATATCCACATATTTTATCGCGGATCACTGTTTCCATAACTTTACATAGTACACTAGTGAGGCTAACCAGGGGGTAATTTTTGACCGCCGAGGAAGCGCCTTCCTTATGGATAGGCACTACAAAGGCTGTTCTCCAGTCCAAAGGAAGGGTACCCTGACTGAGGAATGATGTGACAAGTTCTGTGATCGGCACAGCTAATATAGGCGCTAGCAGTCTGATCATTCGTGGATGGATGCTATCGGGCCCTGCCGATTTGTTGTAAGCTAGGCTGGCCAATATATTCTCCACATTGTGTACCTCGAATGTAAGGTCAGTGCAGAGGGGGGCGATCAGCGAGTACACATAGAAGTGATTGCTCAGAGGCGTTCGAGTTATAATCTCGGCGTTGTACGCCTTGAAAATGCGAGGAAAATAATTGAGCCTTTTCAGTGCTTGCAATGACGGCTAAGCCATCGTCTTTTCTCAAGGTATTTACAACTTTTCGTGTTGACCCTTTGGATTGAACGTACCTATAGTAACGTTTCGGATGAGTATGGGCCTCTTGAGCGAGTCTCATTTCGAAAAAAATCTTTGCTGCACGTATCTTGGAAACAGCTATGTTTCGCGCTTCTTTGTAACATGCCCAAGTCCCACATGAGGAAGTAAGCTTATAACGCCTCCATTTTGCGTCGCGGTGACTTACGCTATAGGAAACTGAGGCTGACCACCATTGAGGTTTACCTTTTTTGCGAACGGGTAAGAGAGGGGTGAATCAATCCTGAAGTTAAAGGATGTTTTTCTTGATCTGCCCCCACATCCTATCCACATGATCAATGTTTTTTCATGGGAGTAGAGCTGCTGCATGTAATAGGGAAGCATGGTCAATCCTATGGAAGCTTCGAGACATCTTAAGTGGGGGTTTACCAAATGACAAAAGTAACTCGCAGGCTAACACTACGTGGTCGCTCTTTCTTAGTGGTGGCAGTAAGACCAAATTTTGTATACCGCTTTCAGAAGTTGAAATAACTAGGTCGAGAATCGGAATCTAGTTGGTTCGTTTACGTGTTGGTAAAGTGCATGGGTGCGTAGCCAGTCCAGAAAATCGTTCGCGTTTCCTGGGGCATGCGAAGTTTGGTACTCGCAGTTTATTTCGGGTATTTTAAAATCGCCGAAGATTACAACACATGGTGCTACGGCTAAAAGAGACGAAAGCTTGATTTCTAAAAAGCATCTCTTTCCAAACTAGTGCTCGGACTACGGTAGACGCAGCTCACCACTATACGCGTACATCCATGCATGAGCAAGGCAAATAATATGTGCACATTCGTTGTAGAATAAGCAATACTTTTCTTAAAGGGAATAGCGTTATCAATAAAGAGCAACGCTCCTCCTGCTAGCCTACCCAGATGTCGATCGCTTCTTACGGCGCTAAATCTATCCGCGAATAAAGCTGGTATGTGTTCATCATGAGACAACCATGATTCCGTGACACCCACAATTTTGTAGTGGGTGTCGTCAACTCTAAAGAGGAGTTCAGTCCATTAATTTCTAATGCTACAAGCGTTGGTATAGAACAGAAGAGCACTATCAAAAGGGGCCAGATTCCCGGTGTTAGGGCTACCTAAGAGCTTTTTGTACTCGGGCGTAATGCCCGAGGCTGCTTCGCGTTTTTTGAAGTCTGAATTTCATCAAGAGATACAGCATTCGTTTATGAAACAGACGACAACTCCTGGCATCTGGTTTCATCTTCGTTGTCTGAGTCACTACAACTCATCCACGATTCATCCTCTAAAGGACGTAGCACGACAGTGGCGCTCTTCAACGTTAGAGTATAATTCTTCTGTGTTAGCGTCATCGCCACACTGTCATTTTCTGAGTTTCGCCTCGCGAGCGAATTTTGTGAGCTACGATTTACAGCTAACTTTGACTTTCTAGCTCTAATTGGGCTAGAAGTTTTCAGGTGTGCCTGAGTGTCAGATTGCACGATGCATTTCCCCTCGACGCAGTTAAGTTTCTCTGCTTTCGAAAGGAAGTAGTCGCGATCACATTGCTTTGTGAATTCGACTACAATTGGCCGAGGCGATCAGGTAGATGCGTCATTTGGGCCACCCCTCCATTTCCCGATCCTGTGAACTCGCCTCAGCGGAGTAGTCGGTCTCATGCCTGAAGCACGGAGTAGGTCGATAACTTTTCTCCGATCGCTTTCCTTACGAGCCTTTGATTCTCGGATAAAAGTCTCAACCTGCGTTAAAATTAGGACATTTTTAGCCCGTGTTGATCTAACTTGGTTTCTGGCTTGCAGCTCAACAACCACTTCTCCTAATTGGTGAACTTCCCGAGCTAGAGCGCGAACATCCTTAGTCGGGCTAATGTGAACACCCCGATTTTCTTTAACTTTCTTCCATGAAGCCTTTGGAGGACAGTAGGATAGCGATGATTTCGCCTTCTGTGATCTCAGAGGAGTGGTATGCTGGATTGAGGTAGACGGGACCACTGACCTAGCTACTTCGGAAAAAGCTTTGGGTTTCGGAGACGGACGTGGAGGAGAACGCTTACGTTCCTCGAAACGCTTTCGCTCCTCAACCAAAGTTTCCACGGACTTGATGCAGTCAGCGCATAGCCATGTAAGCCATCGATGGGCCGCATAAACCTTAAGTTGTGCTGACGACAGTTCAGAACATTTGGGATGAGCCCAACGCAGGCACACGTCGCACTCTATACCTTTGAAAACTTTCTTGTTGCAGCTAGAGTAAAGGCAAAGACAAGAATTTTGAATCATTTTGCTAACGTAATCAATGAATCAGAAATATAATGATTTTCGAAAAATTTAGCAGCGTGGAAACAAAATTCAAACCGGGCGCGACCTTGCATCAATGCACATTCTAAGATTCATTCTAATGGTTAAACTTCAAATCCGATTGTTGTGACTGATCAATCGTACCAGTTAACATAATTTGCCTTTAACTCACCCATAATTATGTAATCGCTTAATAGTCAGTAGTGTATTGTGTAAAAAAGCTACAAGCTTAATGGAATAACCACAGGATAGTTAGCACATTGGGTCTGAAGAAGTTTCAGCAGTTCAGCTAAGTGGTCGAAGGGAAATGTGATCCATGTTTGCTGGGACGGGAAACTCTGTGGAAAGATGGAAAGATATGCTGCAGTATCACAAAGAATATAAGTGTGAAAAAAGCATAATCAAGAATTGGAGGCGTCATAAGCTTACTCCCTCATGTGGGACTTGGGCCCGTTACAAAGAAGCGCGAAACATAGCTGTTTCCAAGATACAAGCAGCAAAGATTTCTTTCGAAATGAGACTCGCTCAAGAGGCCCATACTCATCCAAAACGTTACTACAGCTACGTTCAATCTTAAGGGTCAACACGAAAAGGTGTAGGTACCTTGAGAAGGGATGATGGCTCAGCCGTCATTGCAAGCACTGAAAAGGCTCAGTTGTTTTCCTCGCATTTTTAAGGCGTACAATGCCGAGATTATAACTCGAACGCCTCTGCGCCATCACTTCTATGTGTACTCGCTGATCGCCCCCTCTGCACCGACCTTACATTCGAGGTACACGATGTCGAGATTATATTGGCCAGCCTAGCTTACAACAAGTCGGCAGGGCTCGATAGCATCCATCCACGAATGATCAGACTGCTAGCGCCTATATTAGCTGTGCCGATCACAGAACTTTTCACATCATCCCTCAGTCAGGGTACCCTTCCTTTGGACTGGAGAACAGCCGTTGTAGTGCCTATCCATAAGGAAGGCGCTTCCTCGGCGGTCAAAAATTACCCCCTGGTTAGCCTCACTAGTGTACTATGTAAGGTTATTGAAAGATTGATCCGCAATAAAATATGTGGATATCTAACCAAACACTCTCTTTTGAATGGCGCACATTACAACTTTCTAAAAGGTAGGTCATGTCTGACAAATTTGTTGGGCTTTCTAAACGAGGTTACTAAGAGGATGGATGATGGTATAGCTGTAGAAGTCTTCTACCTCGACTTTAGTAAGGCTATTGATTCAGTCAACCATAGGCTCTTGTTTCTCAAACTCTTAGCCATCGGAGTATCGAGAAACTTTCTGGGCTGGATTCGAGCATTCCTTAGTGACCGTTTCTTTACTGTCAGGGTGGATGATACTTACTCCGCAAGTGCGCATGTAACTAGTGGGGTTCCCCAGAGCGTAGTCTTGAGGCCGTTGCTGTTCCTCATCTTCATTGATGATCTAGCCAACCAACTGCGCTCACCCTGTTATATGTTTGCTGACGACGTTAAAATTGTCGGTAGGTCGGATAACTCCGATCTGTTAAGTGATGTGGAAGCTGTAACAGCATGGGCGGGTAAGTGGGACCTTCCCCTTAACCTAGATAAGAGTCACTTGCTCTCTACACTGGCAGGCAACATGATTGTGTCTACGCTCTCAGCTCACACGGAGTTTCGTAGGGTAACGTCTATTATGGACCTAGGAATCGTAGTCTCCGCAAAATATAGTGATCTGACCAATGTGCTGCTGCAGCGCTCAGGGCCGAGAGGGAACTCTTTCGACTACGTTCAGCCCTCACTTGCTGAAAAGCTCACCTCCGGAAGAATATGGGCACTCGTTTCGACTTGGTCGACTATCGCTCTGTGATACTGATAGTGACTTATATCCTGCAGTTCTGTCGTAAGTTTTAAGCAGGGTTTGGACCGCATCTGGAGTAAGCTTTTTCCTGAATTCTCCCCCTAATTTTTATGCAAGATTAGGTTGTTCACCATTTTTATCGTTGTTTGGTAAGTAAGTAAATGCTAAAGTTCTGTTTGTTTAATACACAACTCTTCTTTAGCTGACATCTCACCGTACTGGTGAGGAGAAATGTATTCTTATCTTTCCAGCATCATTCATTACGTGGTGCTTCCTAAATACAACCCGGATAATCCCTTGGCATCGCGATCGTCGAGGATATCCAAACCACAATAAGAATAAACGCTTTGGCAGTGGTGGTTGCTTCTCTGCAGCTTTCGACCGAAAGAAATTCTGGACGCTCGATTGGCTCGTTCGCCACTTACTGTACTGAGCAACTGAACTGAACTGAACTGAACTGAATTTGGCGGTACGTTCAACTTTGTTGCATTTGCTACGCTCAGTTACAAACTTTTACGAATTTTCACCGTTTCACAGTTGTACTGTAATATAGAAACTCTATTTTACTCATTTTCGAAAGTTTAAACACACAATTCATTATTGCACCTCTTGCTGAATAATTACTTCCGTAATAAACTCAGTATTCTGTTTTAAACTTGCATCACCGTGTTTTAGCTATTTTCAACTGTGAATAAAACTGTTTGTATTAGCGCGAAATGTGGCAAAAAAGTAGCCAAAGGTATTGAGTGCAATGCTTGCAAGCGTTGGGCTCACCCTGGCTGCTCAGCTATACATAAATCCCACTATGGGCTTTATGCGAAATTCCGCTGGCTTCCGTGGTATTGCAGTGATTGTCACAAGGCTGCCACTGAAGCCGCATTTGTGTACCACGAACGGCGACCTAGTGTGACGCTAGCTACTGCGTCGGAATCCGTGTCCGACCAAACTTATGCATCAGTCGCGCGGTCCAATTTAGTCCCCGGGCGGGCTTCGGCGGGTAACAAGGCCAAACATTCGAGCTAGTTATCCCGCCCTCCTGTGCCATCCACTACTGTCAAGGCAAAAAATAAACCTAAGCCTTCTAAAAGACGGGTGTCCAAGGGCTCTAAACCACCGCTAACCGACGCTAACGTCACTCTGTTCAAGCAATCACCTACTAGTCTTAGACCACCTTCACGAATGTGCACGGATGTGCAATCGTGCAGCATTTCTGTGCTGTGCGGCTAACATCGTGCTAAATTGATTGGCCAACGGTAGTGAGCTGCATGCGAGTACACGCTGGAGTCTCACTACCATTTCTATTTCTGTTCCCCCCCTCATATCTGTATAGGCCTGGGCAACCTGACAGTATCTCAGCCCACGTGCAGTCTCTGACTGTGCGGCACTTTGCCTGGATCAGGCTTGTGCTTTCATACATACATACATACATACATACCTTCACGAATGGTGCCCAATACAGCAGGCACCCTAGGATGGCAGGCTAAGACTACTAATTCCGGTAAAAATGGAAAGCAACATAAAAATGTTGTCGGTTCCAACGCTATGGATCAAATTATTCTGGAGCTGAATAGTCTTCGGAAAAAATTGAATCATTACATGGCCCATCTTCGGCTCGAAAAAATAGAACTCGTAATGTTCTAGTTTTCAATCGTGCCGAGCACTTCATCAAGGAATACAAATCTCGTAGAGATTTGGAACGCAGGTGTATCCACGATCTTTTTCGCATGGTTGGTATGAAGCCTTCCACGCCCACGGTGCGAGTTAATCGTGTGGGTAGATGGAAGATGGACAACCGGCCTCGACCGATCCTAGTCGAGTTCAAATTTCAGGCAGATCGCGATGTGTTTTTGTCTAAGGCGGGACACATAACTAACGCCACTTCAG
>JACCGJ010007850.1:0-18110 GCA_013407085.1 Atriophallophorus winterbourni
TTAACGGTTTCAGCTCTGAAGCCTTTGAAATTCGCCGAAGCGTCTAACAAGGGTGAGTTCTTACTCCCATGCTGTTCGGTATTTTCTTTGCTCTGCTTATGAAGCACGTTTTTAGGACGAGGACAGAATGCATTTACCTACGCACGCGAAGTGATGGCAAGCTTTTCAACCTAAACCGGTTGAGAGCACAAACCAAGGCACGAAATGTGCTAATCCGTGACCTGCTGTTTGCCGACGATGCAACCTTTATTGCTCATTTCCAAGAGCACCTTCAGTCTCTAATGGACTGTTTTTCGTCGGCATGCAAAGACTTTGGTCCAGCAATCAGCATGAGCAAGACCAAAGTCCTTGTCCAAGGGACTGTATCGCCACCAATCATCACTGTTGGAAACTGTCAGCTCGAACCAGTACATCATTTCACATATCTTGGTTCAACCATTGCGGATAACCTCTCGCTAGACACGGAGATTGATAAGAGGATTGGCAGAGCTGCTGTCATTTTGTCTCGATTGAACTCTCGTGTTTGGGGTAACCGCAAGCTGACTGTAAAGACAAAGATGATGGTATACAGCGCGTGCGTACTAAATGCTTTACTATACGGCAGTGAAACATGGGCCACCCACGCAAGACACGAACGGAAGCTGAATGCTTTCCATCTACAAAGCATCCGTCGTATCTTGAACATATCGTGGATGGACAGAGTGACTAATGCTGAAGTGCTTTCAAAAGCTGGTCTACAGAGTATGTTCACTCTATTACTACGTCAGCGCCCCTGCGGTGGCTTGGGTCATGTCTATAGAATGGAAATGTCCGTATTCCGAAAGAGCTACTCTATGGTGAGTTGCAAATAGGAAGTCGACCATTTGGGCAGACGCACTTGCGGTACAAAGACGTTTGCAAAAGAGATAGGAAAGCTCTTGGCATTGACCCGGCGAGTTGGGAAGAACTTGCTCTTGACCGCTCACATTGGAGGCACTGTGTAAAGCGTCGTCTGCAAGCTGGGGAGGAGCAGATACAGCTCTTGGCGGCTGAACGCAGATCACGCCGCCGACGTGCAACTGACGCAATACAACCGAGTTCTGACTATCGTTGCCAGCGCTGCGGGAGAGATTGTTCCTCCCGAATCGGACTGTTTAGTCACTCAAAAAGCTGCAAAACTTAAACATACACGCGTTTGTGATGTACATCCATGGTCGACATCGATCGAAGGAGGCCAACAACAACAATACATTAAGGCTGTCGAATCTTTCTATTTTTTCGTGCATGACCACTTGGTCTCGGATGCTATAACAGGGGGCATTACACATTCCTCTTACGAGATAACGCTGGGACTCGTGGTAAATTTTCAGCGTTTCAAACCATCAATGATCATCACAGCAATGTTGGAATGACAATAAATCAAATCTGATCAAATGTGCAGCCGTAATGAGGATTAAATCTACACGCTTTTGTTTTAAACGCCTGAGCTATCGTATCTCGATGTTGATAAACGTAGGCAATTTACTTCGGTTACAGATTAGATAACATCATAATCTAATTACTCTTCAGATACACTATCTCATTTTCCCAGAGATTATAAATCAAAACCGTAAATACCATTTATCAAGGTAAGCTGGTCAACTGGCAGATTAGCTGGACCTACAATATCGTTCCTAGTAAAGTTGCAAACACATAAGCGCCGCCAATTTTCTCAGATTTCAGTAAAAGGGAATTTGCCTGACCCTGCAAACCAAATCTTCGATAAAACTCAAATGGAACATTAACGAAACATGGCGTGCTGCCAAACTTATTACAGACGCGTGAAGTGCAATAACTCAGGGTACCGATCGAGTGATACGCTGACCACCACCATTCGGTACAACACAAGGGGTTTGATTGACCACATTTTGAAGAAGATGAAAAACGTCAGTGGCTATTAAACGATATGCAATTCATCAGAGTTGTCGATCACGAGAGCCCAACGTAGCGATGCCTCGAACGGAAGCGGTCGGCATGAGATCGGCTGACTAATTCCATCGTCACAGACAGTTTGAGAACATTCTTGCGGTAACGATATTTGCCTATAAAAATAGGCATGGATTTCATTCTTTGTTATACGCATAATAAACGCTTCGACATATTGTGGTGGGAATAGGAGTTAAATATGATTTACGTGGGAAAGCTTGACGTCGCAGAATTGTAACTCGAGACAGTTGGAGTGGACATGGTGGGTGTGATTGCTGTTGGATCGAGTGTAATCGAGGTGAGACAACAACTTATTAGACCTTAGAACCATGGCGACATTTGACCTTGATTGCTCTGACGTAATGCTCACCTCTCTATACATTATTTTAATGTGATCATCGATCCAGGTAAAGTACCACACAGTCACAGATTGCACGTGGGCTAAGATACTCTCAGGTTACCCAGATCTATAGAGCTAAAGGCTGAAAGATTGTTGTATATGGTTTTCGCTTTCTTCTTCTTATTATTCGAAACAGCATAAGGCAACCGAAAAACATATTTTGAAATGTTTCTTCTAATATTTAAGCGCGTTTATCATCATTGGCCCCGACCAGCAAGTGTTTCAGATTCAATCACGTCAACCTCCCCGGACTATGCCTATATGCTGTTGACATTTTTCGTTCGACGTCGCCATAGATGTACATCATAAACGCATGATTGTTTTTTCCTCCACATCTTTTCGAATAATTAAACAGTCCTATTCGGAAGGAACAATCTGTTTTGCAGTTCTCACAGCGACAAGTAATACTTGGCTGATGGACCGCACTTGCCTGCTGACGACGTGATCTTCGTTCAGTAGCCGATAGCAACATCCGCTCTTCCGTAGCTTGTCTTACACAGTGTCTTTAATGTGAGCGGTCACGAACAAGTTATTCAATATAAAGAGCTTTCGTATATTATTGTGGAATAAAAATAATTAATATATATCCATAACTATCAATGATTTTACAGTTACACTATATATACATGTCCTGATTCAATTTAATGGATAGACTAATGGTATAGAGATACATTAAAACGTAAGATGCCAAGGTGTCAATAAATTTGTCATTTTGGTTCTAGTTTTTAATAACTCCTGTCATTCGATTCGAATACGCGTTGTACTTACCAGTTGTACCAGATGTGTAAATTAAATAAAGTGGGTCGCTAGACTCAATGGGGACGGGGTCGTGTGGAGATCCGAGGGCAAGTGCCTCACCCCAGTCGACGAAAAATTCCGGGTTCCCCAAATTGACTCTGGGCAAGTGGGGTCGTTGATAGAATATACAATGTTTGACGTCAGATGCACATTGCGACAGGATAAGCGCTTCTTCGACCGCTTCTTTGTAGTTTATACGACGTTTGGGCTCCACACCGTAAGACGCGGTAATGATCACTTTTGGCTGTGGGTTATAATGGTACAGTCAATGTAAATAGTTAAATAAAAAGTTCAATATCCACCTTACAATAAAGGAAACAGGATAATGATATGGAAACATGGTGCTACTATTAATCAAATATTAAGAGCAAATGATTAGTCGAAAATATATTAAATATATCCATTGATTTCAAGTTCCCACAACTAATGAAAAAATGCAATAAGTATTGATTAAATTGCTCAAATACGAAAACTTCACAAATTCATATATGCTTGCTTTGAGGGTAGTAATACTGATTACCAATAATTTTGCTCCCTTATCTATTCAGAAAATGAATTATCGTCTAAACAACATCAATCTCATTGGTCGCCTAGCAAATATTTTTGAATCGGTGCTACTTACAGTTTAACAGTAACAATAAATAATAAAGAATGTCTTACCCGGGCGTTACAAATTCGAATTCCAAGTTGATCCGCTGAAAAGCCTCCAAACACCACGGTGTGTATCGCTCCGATTCTCGCGATGGCCAACATTGCAATCAGACATTCGGGTATCATCGGCATATAAATCAATACCCGATCCCCCTTTTTAACTCCGCATTTTCGACTCAAATATCCCGCTAAATGTGTGACCTTAATGAAATAAAACAGTGCATCGTGATATTTTTATTCAAATTCGTGATTCTATTCAAAATCTAAATGATAGTAGTATATTTATTGCAATTATCGAACCGAAAACCGATTGCTCCACTTAACACATTGCAAAAGTTAGTGTGATCACAAACAAATTTCTAGACCGCTTTCGTTCTCTTTGCACACAGCACATAGGGGCTTGCATTCAAGTTTGGATAACTTTGCTCAGTAGATTAGCATTTTTGCTGCAGTTTTAACCTCATTATTGATGTATGCAAACACTTGAACGGATCTCTTTCTGCACCCCTTTGGCGCATCTTGCTTTGCTTCGAAAAATTATATTCTCATGTTAACCACTGGATATTTGCACCTATTTATGCAGTCTGTAAAAGTAAATTACTGTGCCGAAAACATGTTGATCATTAATTTGTTAACTGCAGCGCTTTCTAAATAAATCAGCTCATTATCTGTACAATTCCATGCATTTCCAACTGATTCCAATCATTCACATGTATGCATCGCGATGTGAGTGCCATTCAGCTGAATGGTTTGTGGGAGATACTAGCCACGGCTGCTCAACCTGGACCATACGTCCAATGTCGATATATAACTGCACCAATCTGAATCTATTTCCAATTAGGAATAAGCAGCGACCCGTTGGGACTGGAATGGAACAAATACCTCATTTGATTGTGAACCTTTATCAAAAGAATCAATTACTGAATCTAAACAGATTTGACGATTTAATTTTAGTCGAAATTAGTGAACTTTCGAGTGCACGCGTCAAAATTTTGATTACAAGTTCAATTTAATTTCATCAAAATAATTTACAGCTGCAAGTACACATTTAACGTTTCCGGCTCGATAATCGCATGATTCGAATGCAATCAGTGCTGCCGACAAGTCACATGCGATGCCAACTGGATTCCTGTTTAAATGCAACACCCAAATTTATATTTTTGGAAGATTGAGTCGGGTGTTTGACAACTATTTGCAAGATACTTGCTCGATTGGCTCGAAACTAGTAGACCAAAATTGTTTAGCGGCGCAAATTTGACACAATTGATTCATCATCGTCCTTGAAGAAAGCAGATCCTAGATTTGAATGTACCGCGTTAATTAAATGAAACGTAACCTAAACGGCATGAAAGAACATTGCTAATGATATCAACATATTTAACTACAAAACACTACGTAATAACTTGAAAATATCTCACAGTTTGTAGTAGCTGAGTGCTTGAATGAGAAGACATAAGAGTAGATTAAAACTTCAAAATTTACTGTTATCAACATACAACCCATTATATCATTCTATCCATCAGAGACATTCTGCAACACATATCGAATTGCAGGGAAACATTTAATCAGTTTATATCAGGTGAATCAGCCAAATACTGTTAATCTTTACACTCATATCGTCCAAGATATGAAACCACCTTATCGTTGCAAGAACAACTCAATTCTCCACGAAAGGTTTAATAACAGTCGTTGGACACTTTCAAATCTTCCATTTATAGTCTAAGCGTCACTTTTGGTTCGTATCTGTTTTGGCCGAACAGCCATTTCACACAGTAAGTAAAACACTATAATGATAGCGCAGCTAAACCGTTATTCGCGGACAACTAGTAAAATATATAAATGCCAGTTTGTATTTCTGGGTTTAGCAGTCCAATTTGCATAACCATAAAGTGATATATTGCATAAGACATGGGGAAACTGCTGGGTGAGGCGTCCTTACCCATGACACGTGTGACCTTGGTAATGTCCTTATCCGAACATTGCGGATGCATGCTGTGACACGTGGTAACCTTACGCTTCAATGTCCTTATCGTTTACTCTGCACATCCCTTTGTGTTCTCTATATGAACACTGGTCCTGTCCAGCTCTAGGACCTGTGAAACTGAGTCCTGATTCTCGGCTTGGTCATTTCATAACCATCCTGTGTTGTTCTGTTCTCTGTCTCGGTGGGCTTGGTCTCCCGTATCATCTAGTTGATCACCTGGCAAAACTGTCTCTCAAACATACTACATAACAGAAACTAAGTTTTCAGTATGAAACAAAACATCGTCATGTAACATGAAGGCGATCAGTGATCACTAGATGTGTTTAGTGTATACACTGAGAGATTCCATATTCGACACAATTTCCGGTAGAATAACAGTTGTTAAGGTGACCAAATCTATCGAGTAACTTAAACATGAAATAAAATGTCTCAATCCCATTCTTTCAACGTTCACACTAACCTGATCTAAAAGAGTCTCATACGAATACTGAGAACGCAATCCAGTGACTGGGCTTTCTTGTATCAATGCCAACTGGTTCGCATGACCTTCATTCACATGACGATCGAGACAATTGTACGTTATGTTGAACTGACCACCTTGAAACCTGGTGCGCAATTAAAAAAACCAAATAAATGTTACCATTTTGGAAAAGGTGAATCACGGTTTACGAGTACTCGATCCCATTTCTTGAACCAGAAAAGTCTTTCTGCACGCTCGGCCCAAAATTCTTCTGGATTATTGATGGATTGGGCATATGCTTCTTTATAGGTTAGCGTAGGTCTCGCTGAATGTGTAAACTTAACATTTGGAATGGTTGTGAAAATTCGTGCACTACGTATCCAGGACGATTTGGATGCACACATGGCTCGATAGCTGAAACGTTACACGTGAAAATAATTATCAGTTTGTTACGAAACAAATCAATTTTGGCCATGGAAATTCACAACACATCCGAAACAAATAAACATAAGTTAGAATCAAAGTTTCAAAGGTGAATAATTTATTTGCCAGGTAAAATAACATTCATACAACAAAAGAAATCGTTGTTTAAATCAATGGCGACGGTTTGGTTGGCAATCTGATTAACAATCGCTTCCACGCATAACGCTGTTAACGAGCATTCCACCAATTCGAGGCACAACGAAACTAATCTCACTTGCTCCACGATGTAACGGCAAACAGTCAGAAACCGGTTGTGAGGTGCTTCGCGCGGGGTATGTTTGCAACCCAAAAGCTGATCATCTTCGCTGATTTTATCTATCAACTTTGACCAACCTTTTCGATTGTTCATTCGAAGGCTGTTCCACCCCAAGCACAGTGGCATTGGAGTTTAAAAAAATTTCAAACAATATACTTTCTTTATTTTAGCAGAAAGAAAATAATATTGAAATCAGCATCTATTTGCTCATATGCATTAAATACTTTCGAACGAACTATTATTACTTTAGAGCATTTATAGATCAGTTTTCTTAAGTAAACCTACCTTACGATAAAAATCGTTACCCAATTCGTATTATTGATATTCTTCATAATAAACATGCATAAATTGTTTCGTATTTATTTGAAAAGTGTGCGCGATACAAACATCCGGTTCGCTGTGTCAGTAGCGCTTTTTCCGATTAGCGATTCAAAAAATACTTAGGTCATGTGACACAGACGTATACGAAGCGGCTAAATGATGATGATATTCTCGCATTAAAGTTGCGCAGGCTTTCGCCAAGCCAACACGGAATCAATGCATCAAACACATCAACGAATAAGAGTGAATATTGAAAGGAGAAAGCGAAAAGCGGTGTTGCATTAGCACTGAACACATCTGGCGAGTAGGTAATACGATACGAAATTCACACATGCTGTCGATGGCTGTATTCGACTGGTGTTAAGATTGAATCTACACGCTGTTTTGATCGACTACTTTGTTTTAGCATAATTATGCAGTACAATATAAGAACAAAAAACACAGCTGTGCGAAGATGCTGATCAATCTGCGCCGTGTGATCCTACTCAGTTTGAAGCTGATGCATTTTACTTAGATCTTCTAAGAGCTGCTTAATTCCAGTGTAGAGGAGTAAAGTGCGCTGATGAAGAACGTTCATCCTGAGCTCTTATGTGATATTTAGAACACCAGCTTCCGACACAATTCAAGAGCAGAAAGCACCGAAAATTTGGATCACAACAAAAACAAAAACAACGAGTATTGCCTATAAAATATGGGTGTTTTATTCATTTTTATACACCCAATCAACACTTTGACCGATTGGCCTTATTTTATATTGTGGGATTTGTGGGCCAACGTGATAAATGTTGGAACGGTTAAAATCAGGTAAACGTTGGAGCACAAACGACAAGCGCGGTTGACGTGTTTATTCATAGATGATAAGCAGGTAAAATGCTATGCTTTACAAGACCCACAAAAATGTACATCTGGTCGGATGGTAAAAAATATCAAAATATTGTTAGAGATGAATCGATCGAGTGTATTCGATGTAAGTGCGTCTAAGCATTACCTCCGATATTTTCGGATATAACTTTCATAGTTTTCATCCGATCGGTTTGATTTTTGGATATCTATATCAAAGCTTGCTACGTCGGATCTGTTCATACAAGAATCATCCATCAACGACTTGGCGTTCTTTGTGTGGTCACCCGTGGATTTTCTACAATTCCTTCGTTTATTTGAATCGCTTTTGTGGTTCTGCTGTTCAATCAACCCATCGCTGTTTTTCACCGTCGGGATCTACTCGGAGAAATACTCACGGTGAAATCAATTTCTCGCCAATATTCTCAACGGAAGGCTGGCATATTCACGGCTAAATCGGGTGACGGAAATATCCCTACAACCCGTCACTTTCCGTCAACTCCACAAATACCACACTAATCAACCCCAGCTGTGCTCTGATTTGTACTTTTCGTTGGCTCCGTTAACATGAAACGATCTGATGTTCATGAAACATGTGTCGTCTGCATGAAAGTCGTCAGTGGTAAGGTCAAATCGGCCACGTGTCGCAACTGTTCCCACACGTGTCCCGCAAAATGTTAAATCATTGACCCCAGGAGGTCTTATCGATCCTGAGTGGTGAAAACGCCTCATGTATGCTACCTGTGCGAAAATTGTCGAACTTAAACAAACGCAGATTTAGATGCACGGACAAGTGTTGAGCTAAGCAACCTGGATGATCAGATGCTTAGAGCTCATCATACAAACGTTAAAGGCATCGTTAGAGACTCTGGTCACCGCTCAGAATTCTCAGTTTGCCCGTATATGTTTCGATAAATCGGAAAACACTGACGGTGATACCGGTCAGATTAACGCTGAATCTTTGCAGATCATTCAACACGAATGTTCAGCTGTTGCAAATGTGCCGGAGAGTCTTGAATAGCGTTCTTTTCATCGAGACGCCACCTTTACAATTGCGACTGTTAAAGGCCTGTCTGTCCAAAACATCCGTGGTCCGCAAAACGTTAGGGAGCCAAAGCCACCTGCTCATCTGAAGGTTCAATGAAAACCCTTAGTTTCAAAACCAAGTCACGGTGCAAATTACTTCCAAGGTGGACACGATAGGTATTCGATCTAAGGCAGTTGATACACCCAACAACCTGCGAAAGCGCCAAGCACACAGTGTACATTCGCTCCACGGACTAAGCGTGATTTGCACCAACGTAAAGGAAACGAGTGCCACCTTACTAGGGGACATGCTAAAACACGATAAAGAAGAATGGAGAAGGTTGTGCTGCAGCATGGACTTGGAGACAGTTGAACCATTATCATTGATACGACTGAATCGTAATCTTACTTCCTCAAATCTGGACCAGCCAACACTACATAAAATCACGGTCAACTATGAAACGGATCTAGAAGACATCTTGCTATCCGCTTTTCTCCTGCGTATGGAGCGTTCACAGACCACTGCAAGGATCTTCGCTGTTGTGCCCTGGTAGGAAAGTGTCCGGAACAACCAGCAACAAGACCAAGCGAAGCAGAGGGATGATCGAAGTTTAATCCTTTTTGGAGTCCTCAAAAGCTGATGAAGCAACTGATAAATCTGTGCAGCGCTAACACGATCAGCTACAATGGAGATTCCTCAGTGATATACTTGGCTTGATGTAGCTGTGACGGACACGTTCCGCATCCCCAAATCTACTAATTATAAGGGCATCGGTCCTAAACCACTAAAAATAACGTTCTTGCGTAAATGATATGTTGAACACTGTCAAAACTCGTTGGGAAAATGGCCGCAGACTAATGCAATGAGAAATTAGACTAAGCGCATCGAAACTTCATATTGGACAGATAGATGCACCACAAAGTCCAATAGAAACACTAACAAGTCAATCAATAGTTGATATGTCAGAAACAAATGCATCCGATACTATAGATCACTGTATTCCAACAGTAAAACCTCAAAACGATCAGGCATCCTTGCATGCAAAAGAATTCAGATGTCGACACTGGAGGAGTTGGCCTAACAAATATTCTGCACTCCACTGGCCTCCTTCCCTACATCCCATCCTTGTTGAGAAAAAACCTAATAAATGAATCTACACCAACGCACAATGTCTCGAAAACAAAATGCTTCAGTTTAAAAAACTCACTTCAAACTAATACTGCCATTAAAAAAGCAACACGTGTACTAAATCTACTCAAACGGGTATTTGGAAAATTTTTCGCCCAAGAAATTCCCAAGAATCGTGAATACCCACTTGAGACCAGTCATGGAATACGGTGTGAACACATGGTCTCCGTGGCTAACGAAGGATGTTGAACTTATGCAGCGAATCTATCGCCGCTCAACAAAACTAATTCTCAGCATCCGAAACAAACCTTATAAAGAAAGGATAGCTCAACTCAATATGTTCGAATTTTCCAAATCGACGAATCAGAACAAAACATCCAATACCCCGAACCATCCCTTACAGGATTTATTTACGCGAAGGGAAACGATAAATTATCGGACCCATGAATATGTGCTGTTGGTACCCAATTCCTGTCTGAACTGCAGAAGGTATATTTACTCTGTCTGAGTCTGTTTTACATGGAACAGTTTACCTTCGCCTGTTGATCACACCACTAGCTTGCATGAATTTAAAACTAAATTTTACTGAACACTTATATACTACTTAATCTAATTCCTTATCTTATACACTTACAATTCAATTTTTACCATACTATGGTTGTTGCTTTTTAGACCATTAAAAACATTGAAAACCTTGAATTACCTTGAAGTTTATGTAAACGATGAAAAGACGTTATGGCTGAAAACGTGATTTTAACTCAATTAACCTGAAGTAATTACAACCCCACTCCCTGACCCAAGAGCATGTCACAATGACGATCGGTTACCATTGATTGGAAATGGAACATTGTTGAGAACAGTGTCTCGGGATTCCTGACATGACATCCACGTTGCTCAAATACCTGAATTGAAAAACTTGGTTCACATTCGTTTTCCTTTCTGCATGCGTGATTATATCTACGCAAGTGATACGGTCGAAGTAAAGTGAACTTGCATCACATCGGTCTATTTCACCTCGTACATCCGCGCCACACGATTCAGCTCTCATTTTTGCATTGTGTGGATTATAAGAGTTCATTGTATCACTTTGCGACGTCATGAGTATTCATTTTTAGTTCTCGCACAGTTTGTCATTGGTCGAGATACGAGCATTAATCGATAAATTGCAAGCTACTTCACCGAATTCATCATCAAATTCAAGTACACACATAATAATTGGATCTTGATATTTAGGCAAGTTGATGATAATCATTACTTTGACCAAGAATATTCATCTTGCTCATGATGCTCACAAAATCATTATAAATCTACGTCAAAATATTGGTTAATCAACCGTTTGAACTGTTTTTGCGATTACGTAGTGGCTGATGTCTAATCTCATGCTACACTGTGGATACTGTTCGGCCAAAATAGACCCAATCGGCTAGTGAAACGTTTCACTAGATAATTGCTACGGCATTAAAAATACGCACTTGTCATATTAACCGTGGATATCGGTATGTACATCGTTGTATTGCAGACCAAAAAATACTAAATTAAGTTAAATTCCCTGGATATTTCTCGTAATGTCACTCTCGAGTTTATGGCTACAAGATCCAGGTGTATGAACGTATTTTCTTGCACTAAAATTGACTCTGCCCCTGGCAAATTCATTCAGGAAACTAAAGTGTGCATCATATACCGAAAATTCGTATGACAATCAGTATCACATGACAAGAACACGAGGGTATAGCATGAACCAACTCTATGAAGTATGTTTATCACGTAATTTGAATGAAAAAATGCCGAAAAACATTAATCAACGTCTTAATACCGGTAAACAAATTTCGATGACGTCCGCCGGTAATATGGATATGAAAAATATTATTCCAAAGTCACACAAGTCACAAAAACACTCTGGATTTTCGATGGTACGTTTTTGCAACGAAGTTGAGTTTTTATTTTTCAATAATTCAGTGATTTTGTTTACGAAAATGTGATACAACATTCAGGAAATGCAGAGAATCATATGATTTTTAAAAATGAGCGGGGACAAAAACTTATGTGTTAATTAAATCTAGAGTTTCTAACTTGACGCAAAGTATGCCACATTCTTGTGTATATTTTATACACGTGTGAGTTACATTTTTAACGCCTACATCCTCATATTTTTTATACATATATCAAGTATCTCAATTGCAGCTTTCAGCGATCTTCGCTCCAACGTAGCCCTAAAATCCATCCGGCAGCAATGGTAAACCCGTGGCAACTCTCTCATTTGGAAGATAAATTTTGTGGTCAACATGACATTGTACATTCACTGAACATTTTAACGGCAGTTTTTAAAATCGTTGATTGAGATTGGGACGTCAAGGTTTTCAGCAGCAATTGTATCGCACAAAAATTCCATTGATTTAATTAGGATTACAGTGGTAAACAGTGAAAGCAGGCTTTTCATGGATCGAGCATACATTATTTCTATGGTCAATAAATGTAAAAGAATCCGAGATGTTGTGTTTCGTCAAGTACTGTCTAATCGGATCTAATATCGGGCACAATGACTTTGCTATTGCATAATAAAATGTGTTTACCATTGAGAGAATCGACCCAGTTGTGCTGTCTTCTTTTACTTTTTTCATAAAATATACCGTCATAAATCGAATGTAGCCCCGTAATATCACCTAAAATACCAAATTCATAAACAAACTGTCGTCACCATTTCCATTTACCGTTTTTTCTAATATTTTAGGAACAGTTTCTCAGACAAAATCACATTTAAGATTCGTAGTAAGATTCGTAGTATATTAGATACGTTTTCCAAAACACATTTTAATTACGAATTGTCTTATACTTGAATTCAGCATGCTGGATAGAAAGAAACCTATATTTTCATTAAAATGGCTGTTATTTGCAAATTATGCAGCGAATCTATCACCGATCAACAAAACTAGTTCTCAGCATTCAAAATAAACATTATAAAAAAGGATAGCTCAACTGAATATGTTCGACTTTTTCAATCGACGAATCAGAGGAGACCTTATGTCACTTTACAAAACATTCCATACCCCGAACCACGACTTACAGGATTTATTCACGAGAAGGGATACGAGAATTGATCGAACCCATGTATGTATGTATGAAAGCACAAGCCTGATCCAGAAAAAGTGCCGTACATTCAGAGACTGCACGTGGGCTAAGATACTGTCAGGTTGCCCAGATCTAGACAGATATGAGAAAGAAAGAAAGAAAGAAAGAAAGAATATGTGCTGGTCGTACCCCATTCCCGCCTGAACTGTAGAAGGTATTTTTACTCTGTCGTTGCTCACTCCACTAGCTTGCATGAATTTAAAACGAAATTCGACGAATTTTTATTGAATTATTCGTTACCCGAACATTTATATACTGCTTATTCTAATTCCTTATCTTGTTTTATACATTTACTTTTCAATTTTTACCATCCTATGGTTGTTGTTAAGTTTGTTGCTTTTTAGACCATTAAAAACCTTGGATAACCTTGAATTCCAAGCGGGATATGCAAAAATGTGTTTCATCGGGTAGTTGACATGTCGTGATCTAAGCTGACGTAATTTCGTCCATGTAATGCTTACTTTAACAATACTCTCTAGAATACTTAAGGAAAACTTGATTGAAAAGGTTTTACTGGAAGGCCTTGTGAGGAATGATATAATGGTTGCGAAGAATTACATGTGGTACGGTTTTTTTCAAGTGTAAATAAGGAGTCTTGTGTGAATGAATCAGATAGAAAATTTTGTTGATAAACAATTCGCCACTCTGTGCTGATGGTTGATTAAATTAAGTCGAATTAAAGCGTAAAATGTTCACTAACAGTTTCTTCAATAGAAATTAATGTGCAGCAAGCTATAGTATTATGATTTTATAATAATCGATTGCTTCTCATTTTACTAGGGATTTCGGAAATAATCGGTGATTCTTTTATTCACGAACGTGCTAGCCACGATCGTAAGCAGTGGAGATTTATGACAGTGATTATGAACATTTCTGGGGAAATTAAGGTCGATGTTTTTCGTCTACCACGATCTCCGAAGTTCAATGGAACTGGTTGAAATCCACAGAAAGCGATCCTTTTAAACAGCGTCATGACCGATAGACTAAGATGCACCTGGAAAGCCTTGAAACATAATTTACCGAAAGCGGTTATCCCATATAATCCCAACGGCAAAGTACCAGACAATCATCATGTACAAAGGATAACGGTCAATCAAGAAAACTTTGAGATCCATGGACAGACGAGTAATTCCACTAACAAGAATAACATGAATAGCGCAAATGCCGCTAGACCCAAAATTCATCATGTTCCGAATCGGGAAACTGATACAATTTCCGATTCTGTCACTGAAGCAGTAACAACAAGAACAAATCTACCCAACCATCCGTTTGGTATTAGTGACTACCAGAGCTCAAACTCAAATAACTTGTTAAATCCGACTCCAGAGAAGTCGGACCAATAACTTCAGTTTACACCCTTTCATTACTCATGAAAAATGCGATTAAGTGTATCTATACAAATACAAACAGCCTTATCAAAAAATTAATCGAACTGCGCGAGATTTGTAATGAAACGGTTCCAGACATATTTGCCGTAACAGAAACGTGGTTCCATGCCTCATTGTCTGAAAGTGAACTCTCTTTGCCATCATGTCTCTATTCCGGCGTGACCGTTTAGGTGATGGCGGAGGAGCAGCACTCTACTTCAAGCAATCGTTTATCTGTAGAGTTATGAACAACCAGACCCTTGAAATACCTGATTCACTTTGGTGCTCTCTTACGCTTACTTCAGGAGACCATTACATTATTGGAGTGATCTATCGTTTTCCAACAGCAACTCTCAGCCTAAACAAAAAATTGATTAATGCTATGCGCTATGTAACTCTATGTGTAACTATGTAACTATGCGCTATGTACTCAAGTATTGATAATGGCTGATTTCAACTTTCTCCAGCTCTATAGCCGGAATGCTCATCCATCAGAGACGCTTGAATATGAACTTCGAGCCGTCTTGGATTACGCACCCCTTTATAACTACCTTTTTGGATTTAATCGTATGAGGGAATCAGACCGGCCGTCTACCTTGGACCTAATACTTACATCAGATCCCACAGCTGTAGAGAATATCGTTTATAAACCTCCAATCGCACGAAGTAATCACGTTGTCCTAGAATTCGAGTACGATTGTATCGCTAGGCGCAACAGCGACGGACCCAATGCGTCAGAAGGGTGAAGTACGGTGCTCTGTGTGCCGAGTTACAAAAAACTAGTTTCGCACAACTGTATTACTCTGATCCGGATAGTCATAAACGCTCTCTCTTACAGCACCTGAAATCTATATTGGAGGAACATTCGAGTTTGTTTGTTTTGAAGAAAACGTCTCAACGTTATAAAATTTTACTACGAAGCAGGACTAAAAAGTGTATGAAACAAAGGGCACTGGCATGAGGGTTTCACAAGGCTACAAACACAGCTGATTCTTGAGCACAATTTACACGACTGCGAAACAAAGTTATCAGCTTATTTCGAGATGATAAACAAGCTTTCCAATCGCAATTGATTTCTCAGATGCACCAGAATCCGAAGATTTTATATATGTATACGATAGAACGAATATTAAACCAGGAGTCTTTGCCCTAAAAACTTCATCCAGCTTCACAGAATCCAGACCGCTGACCTGTTAGCAGACTTTTATACCGGAGTTTTTGCGCTGAAATCTACGGAGCCTGATCAGGAACCAATCATTCGACTTGACCGACCGACCCTGAGTGAAGTATTGATTACTTTGATGGTGGTAGCGTAACACTTACGAAAATTACACGTAAAGAAATCTCCAGGACCAGACGAGATATCTCCTAATCTCCTCAAAACCTGTCATGCGCAGCTATCGGAACCTTTATCCTGCATGTTCAATAATTTGCTCCAAGCTGGTCTGGTACCAAAAGACTGGAAACTGGGACAAATAATTTAGAAAGGTGGTTGCCGTTCTGAATTTAAAATTTACAGGCCGGTGACATTACTGTCTTCGGTGTCAAACGTTTTTGAGCGAATAATAACCGCAGAAATAGTGTGACATCTAAAAACGAACCAAATTTTGGCAGTAGCCCAACATGGATTTTGCAGAAATCGCTCTTGTCTAAAAAATTTCTAACAAGCTTAGACGATTGGACGAGGGTTGTCGATCCGGGGGGCTGTATTCATGCGTGCTACTCAGACATTTCTAAAGCTTTCGGCAGAGTTTCAAGATTCAAGAATTTATGGTCACAAAAATGCACATAGCTTCACAATTACCATATCGTAGTAAATATTCGTTCAATAAGAGTTATAAGAATAACAATTATACGATGTCACTAGAGTCAAGTAATATGCTTACCCTGAGTCAATACACAGGCATCGTCAAATCGTTATGTAACAAATAAGTGTCTAAGTTTCGAGTGAATGTTTTGATACGGGGAGAGGTGATAATTGCTTCAGGAAGGGCATTCCACAGGAAACACACGTACCGAATAGAAATATCGGCGACAATTAGTACGGGAATGGTGAATTTGTAGTGCCGCTGAGTGGCTACGTGTAATTCCTGATTCACGGTATTTGAACAAATGTTAGAGTGGATGATCTGGAGTATTCAATATTTTGTAAGTAATGATAACGTCACTTCGAAGTCTACGTTGAAGGGGCGTGGGGAGCTTTAGCTTTTTCAACCTTTCCTCGTATGTAAGGTCTCGAAAACCACGCACGAGTTTAGTTGCACGATGATATATCCTGTCAAGCAAGGATATATTTTTTTTATCCACGGAGTCCATGCTTGCGATGCATGTTCCATTGTGGGAATTAAGTAGGTCTTCATGATGCTTGGCAACGTTCCAGGCGTAAAGGTTCTGTAGATCCGTCGAAGCATATTTAGAAGCTTTGAAGCACGCTTGTAAATGAACTCACAATGTACGCTGTTCTTTAGGCTGCCACATATTAAGACTCCAAGATCCTTGTCCGGTTCGGTCCAGCTCAAAATCGTCTGCCCAAAGTGATATTCGTACTGAAATGGCTTACCGATTTGCAGTAACTTGCATTTTTGAAAATTGGACGGCAGTTTATTCCGAACTGACCATTCGTGTAATGCATCTAAATCATTTTGCAGTTTTACGCAGGCTGCAGTTGATTTTATTCGCATCCAAAGATTGACATCATCCGCAAAAAGAACTACCTTGCATGAGAGCGTCTCAGGTAAATCATTGATGTAAACTAAGAAAAGCACTGGACCTAGAACGGAACCCTTCGGTACACCACTGGAGGTATTAATGGCTTGTGATTGTACCCCGTTAACTCGAGCGGTCGCCTTGCGCCCATTGAGGTAGCTTTCGAACCATACGAGTAGCTGCCCGTCAATACCGATCTATTTCAGCTTCTGTAGCAACGGGAAGTGATCAACTCTGTCGAAAGCACGCGTTCACACTGTCTCCTGCGTCAACCGTTTGGGTCTAATCGTTAAATATCGTCAGCAAGTTTGTCAAGCATGAGCGAGCTTTACATATATACATACATACATATATACATACAAACATGCATGCATACATACATACATACATACATACATACATACATACATACATACATACATACATACATACATACATACATACATACATACATACATACATACATACTTACATACGTACATACATTCACACATACGCACATACATACATACATTCATGCATATATACAGACATACGTACATACATACATACATACATACCTACATTCATTCATACTTACATACTTACGTACATACATATATACATACACACATGCATA